>JAPYYZ010000045.1:0-30279 GCA_030522705.1 Eretmocerus eremicus | reverse complement strand
ATGACAGTCATTGATGCTTTCGCAGAAATATCTTTGCAATCCGGACGTGAATTACTCAAGCAAAGATCAAAATAACAGGAGTGCATAAAACATATCTCAAACATTATAACACCTGCAATTGATATGTTATGATAACTCGTTCATGGTCTGTCAGGGTTTTGAAAAACATCCGCAAGACAGAAGTTTAGCAGAAAAATAAGAACTGCTCGAGTTGGATACGGTTCCTGGAAACCTAATATGGCTTTTTCATAAGTACAAAGCAAATTTACATAGCTTACTCTTGGGCCTACTATTGTAAGCGTAGAAACTACAGTATCACAAGCTAGTATACCTCGACTGTTCTCCGCCGAGCTTTATTAGATTGTCGTAATAATACTGGCGGTGCGCCGTCATCGCGATCGATTCCTTCTGCAGAAACAAACGTTCCGATCAACATTTGACATTCAACAGGATATTCTGCCCATCTCTGTTGATGAATCGCCTCCTATTGCGACCTCGTCCCAACACCTGCACCGTTCATATTCTACATTTTGTTAATCACAGGGATCAATGAAGAATATATCAAACAGGTACACGCGGGACTTGAAACACAGCACTCTTAAGAATTCATCAACGGGGCGGATCATCCTTACCTGCAATCCTCTCAAAATCAATCTTTTGACCGGAGGGTCAGCCCACTTGTTCGTTTACCAATCGTCGCTTCATTTTTCCAGCACTGTCCAACTACCGCACGATTCGCGAAACTCACACGAGGCTCGAAAAATTCAGATGGTCGAAGAAGAAAGCTGCCACCGGGCAAAATAATATCGCTCGGGTGATAGCGCGGGCGCGGGTGTCGGAGCCGCGCGTCGCGGCAAATTGGCAAGCGGCCACGCGCGCTAACTCGATTAATCAAAGTTGTGTAACTACGCGCCGTTTAGCGGCATTGTGCTTGCGACGCAGCTTTCGTTTTCGCCACTCGTTCGCGAAGCTTCGCACAGATGGGGACTCGATCGCCGCCTCTCGTCTCAATCAGTATCGAGAGCCATTCTTTTTTCGTCGCAACGAGACGCATCTCGCACACAATGTATCGCGAAGCGCATATATAGCCGTCTGCGGCTCTCCGGGGCGAGCTTCCTTGCGAAAATTATAGCTCAGGCGTAGGCAAAATAAGACCAGCGCCGGAGTGTCCATTGCGCGATTCAGCGACTGTATCTTTGCGCCGAGTCACTCCCCTCGCCGCCACTTACTCGCTTTCTCTCTCTCTCTCGCTCAATGAAATCGTCACTCGGACGATTGCGACGATGATGCATCGTTATTTTTTCGTTTCTAGTCTGAGATAGAGTGCCATGTGATTTTAACTAGTTCTCTATCGTAAAATGATCGCGCACCATGTTTCTAGGTTCAAAGAGATATTGAACGGCGTCAGGTGAAACCAAATTTCACCAACGTGATCATCGTTTCATAGTTCATTAAAACTTGAATCAGGCGTAATTATTGCACTAACTGATTGAAAATTTTCTATGAATGACTCTATCATGAAATTTCCCCAGACATTCAAGACAAGAGCCTAAATCTCTACTCTTTTTGTGCAAATTGATCACAAATGTCTTATCGTCAATTCTCGGCAATCGAATTGGACGGGCTACCATAAAATTGTAAACCATATTAAAAAATCATTAACTATTTCAAAAGGCAACTTTAGCTAATTCCTAGGGACCTCAAAGGTACAACTCGAAGCTCTGCATTTTATTTCTTACGAAAAATTTCGAAAGTGGTGATTGAATTGGAATGCAAAGAGAATCTCTTTAATACAAATTTCATCTCATGTCGAACAACATTCCTCGAGGAATGGCGCCCTTAGCCGGTCTGTATCCATGGTATAGGAGCTAGAGCTTCAATTATTCATCTGTTGTTGGCTTATCAGCCATGTGATGATGACTGGTCAAAATGTCATATTCGCCGGCAAGTGCTTCTGCAAAACACTCATATCCCACGCATCTATAAAACGAAAGAGCGTCATTGGTAGCAGAACAAAATTTGATAGACTGAGGCAACGATCATGCAAATTTTGACTGTTCTCCACGAATATTTCTCACAAATAAGTTTTTCTGCTGCGTATCAGACTCATGTGAATCAACATCAAACTTGAATGACAACAACTAGCGTTGAGTTGCGTATCGCGTATAAAAGTTGAGCTTTTATCTACATCATGCTACTGATTAATACTCTCCACAGTTGCGGCGATGAGTCTGTCACTGTCCTAAAAAAGCTTTATTACATGGTCGTTTGCTACTTTGAATGACACTTTGCAGTTGCTCGATGGACAAATTACTGTATAGGGTTTTATTGCCCCAGCATTCATGTGTGGCCACAATTGAAATTTGTGACATCACAAGTAGACATTTATCGTAACCGAAACAATTTGTGATGATCGTTTCTGTAGTGCACCAACGTTTTTGTGAAAGATTCTTAAAATCGTCGGATAAGTCAAAAAACCAAGCTGTGGAGTTAAAATCGCGATGAATTCAATTTCTTTCTTTTCGCCTAGGGAAGTCCGGGAAAATTTTTCTCGTTACTTTTATATCAAGATATTTCAATCATGCATTCCCATATCTGAGAGTTCATATGATGTACAACCACGAAAAAACTCATTCTCAATCATTATTACTTGTAGAAGAATTCCATAGCTTGCCTCCAGAATAAAGTCCAGGTGATCCAATCCTGATCGAAATTCAAGCATAGCCATGAATACGTCGCTCAAGTTGTCCATAAACGATCTCTCATCGGTCAAATGTGGCTAGTGGGCAATTCATTGCCCTGGGAATATAGTCCGACTCCAAAATCGTATATTTTTGTCCCGGATATCCTCCAGATCAATGAACACCAGAGCACGCGGATGAAATTCTTTTATCTCTTGATCGGGCTTGCGGATTTTATCAGAGACTACCTCAATCATGTTGATACATCACAATGATATCTTTTTTTCTTGACGTTGATCTTAGCATAACGTATCGATTATACTTTATTTTTCGACGTTTACAGCTCGCGGATGGCGCCATTTTTGCGCCGAGGCGAGAATAGCTGAATTGGCTCTTTTACGTTGATGCCTTGCGGATAATACAGTGCCCACCTCTATAGGTAAGGCCTTCGATTTACTCAAGCTCAGACTATAAAAAAATTAAATAGTTAGACAAAAATAGAATAAAAGCACTTATAGGAGCTCTGAGTGTATGATATTCAATGCTGTTTTATGGGATAAGATTCTTAAGCCATCGCGAAAGAATGTTTCCAAAAAATGTTGCAAAAAAATTATTTGGTAACATACCCCTACTATTCGCTGAAACTTGCGGTAATCATCAAAATATTTGGATATTTCAGTAAGAAGTAATGCCCGAAACGAATGAGGAAAACAGCATGAGAATCCGTCCTGGCGAAGAACTATCAGGTTACATTAGTGTGAGAGAAAAGTTGAAATCTCTCGGATATTTTCCGTTTGGACTTACAATTCCCAGTTAGTTTCGAGATTCGTGAAATAAATTTTGGCTATAGAGGATATCAACATAAATTTCAAAGCCCTTGCAATCGCCACAATTTGCATTAAACTCCTAACATCTCATA
Organism: Eretmocerus eremicus; assembly: GCA_030522705.1. NCBI lineage: Eukaryota > Metazoa > Arthropoda > Insecta > Hymenoptera > Aphelinidae > Eretmocerus > Eretmocerus eremicus. The sequence continues at coordinate 26,679 of JAPYYZ010000045.1, read as the reverse complement.
AAATCCATCTTAACTCCGACAAGTCTACCAATTTGAGTTTTTTGCATTATCAGAGATGGTACTATATTATAGTCATCTATTTATCTGAACATCGGCAACTAGTCATCTTTACCCAAAATCATCGACGATACTTTTCAAATGAAATCAAATTCTATAAGGTCCGCCTATTGATTCCTTTCAATCAATATTTTATTAAGGACATGTCAGAGCTCTACTTTACCGATATTCATAATAAATTTTTTTGAAATAAAGCCATACAATATTTCGAAAATGTAGCTAGGCGGCTATGCGTATTGGTGAAATGCACCTCTGTGTAAAATTTTGGAGTGATCCGTGGAAAGCTCTTGGAGGAGTCTCAACTATGGTGCAAGTATACTCTAATTGCTCTATAATCGGTGTTACTTCAAGAGCTCTCCGCGGATCACTCCAGAATTTTACACAGTGATGCATTTCACCAATACGCATAGCCGCCTGGAGCTACATTTTCAAAATATTGTACAGCTCTATTTCAAATGAATTTATCATGAATGTCGATAAAGTATTAGAGCTTTGACATATTCTTAATAAAGTTTACATAAATGCTAGGAGGTTATTAATAGTTGAAGGTTGAAAAAAAACGAAACTTGTTAGGTTTCGAGCAGGCATGCTCATATTTGCAACACTGGTGGTAGAGCATGAAAAACGAGACCATTAAATGAATCAATTGCGGCATAGCTAATGAGTTATCGAACTTCTTTTGTGACTGTCAGACCTAAGTTTCGATTCAGGTTCACTCAGCGAATTCCAATTGATAAGCGAATCGAGAAAATATGCGTATAGTCATTTCCAAGGAGCAGACTTGAATGAAGGATTGACAAGATGTGAGTAATCGAAAGCTTATTAAATCCAAGACTTTGTCGAGATTACCGTCATTTCTTGCGAGTTCCACCTATAGGCTCCAATAAATGAGTTTGTGAATTCAAGAACTTACAATCGGTGCGATTGATTAACAGATAAGATCAATACGATTGATTTGATGTGGACAAAGAAGAAATGAAACGATAACATAGCTTCACAGTGATTTCGAGACAACAATTGTTGAGAATCTTCAACAGAAGGTAAAGAATGATAAGATTAATATTATCTTTTAATTATTGCGAGCACCAATTCTGAAAATAACAGATGCTGGACATTTTCCACACTCGGGTATGTTATTGCGCAATCATGAAAAGTTTTTCAAATATTTAGCTGTCTAGAATTTCCAGCAAATTGTTTTGAATATTAATCCGCGACCTTTGTACGAGCAATCGATCCGTCCACGATAAGATCGGTATTTTGTGCCAATATCAGGTACTCAATTGCGCATCAATCGACCAATTTTGACTAAACAAAACTATTTCCAAGTTGACCTTAAACCTTCTTCGATCATTAGAAAAAGAAATTATTTCCACAATCAAAACATAAGTACTTAAGCCTGGGTGAAAATTTATCCTTTAGACGGTTTCGCGGAAGCGCGAGCCGTGCGCAATCCACCTCGACGCCTCTATCGATTGAACTTCTGCATATATATTTGTAAGGGATAAATACATTGGCGGATGTCACTCACACACGACGAAAAAGAGAAGGACTTATTATCGCTACTTATCTTGCCTCTCGCTCTCACACCCATCCCCTACATTTCTAGTATAAAAGTATAAAAGCTCGATTTTGTATTGGTGTAATCACGAGTCATAACGCCGATAAAAAGCACGGCTTGCGGGAGCGCGCGCATCATTCACGCACGTGCGCTCGCGAGTCGCGCCGCTGCATCCGTGTGCGTGAGAGCCGCCCGCTTGCACTCTGCGCGGAAAGAGACGCAGTAGAAGTTGGACTGACGAGCTGCAAGTGCAATCCACTGTGCAGCTGATTTTGAGGTTAGGTCGTCGTTGCGCGCAATTGCGCGTGGGAGGCTGCACAGCCGAGTATCGAGTGATCGAGGACAGCCGCGTCCAGGAGATGAGGAGCCCCGTCGAGATGGACTAGCAGCAGCGGAGGCCAGGTCGCCGACGTTCCCCCAGCAGCCGAGCAACATCCGAGCTCCAGACGTCCGCACTCAGTCCTCAGTGTAGGCTAGTCGGTCGTCTCGCGAGCCCTCGACATCCCCGACTTCACCGAGCGTGACAGCCCGCTTCCTCGGCACAGCGGACTCCTCGGGCGGCTCATCCTCGTCCAGGATCACCCTCTGGCCGTCGCCCGTGCTCCACAACGGCTCCCGCCCCGAACAAAGCGGCACTCGATCGTCCTCTGTCTCGCCACTGTGCAGCCAGAGAGAGAGAGAGAGAGAGAGAGCAGCCATCATTGTTGACAGCGCCGAGTTGTGAGCTGCTGTTGTGACGTTCTCGCGTGGTGCATCATCGCAATCCGGGAATTCCTCGTTTCCTCGCGGGTCGGCCTGCCGCGAACCGGCGCTTGCCGAGGAGTGCTCGACGCAACTGGATGCAACTGGAGCTCGTCGACTTGCAGCGAGGTGCAGCGGTTGGACAAATCCCGAGCGGCGCTCGTGCGTAATCGCCGATTCCATACCTATACACGAGATCGGATGCGGACTGCAGCTCGTGCGCCAGATAAAAGGAGGCGGCCGTGCTAATCTGGGATCGCTGATAAGCCGCGCGCTGGACACAAGCCGCGCCGGCCGCCGGAGAAAATAATCGCGCTCAGTCGAGGCGAGCTGCACGCGCGCACCGATTACGGCAAAGCAAAACAACGGGCCCGGCAGCGATATATAATTGCGAGAGCGTGAAAATGACGTCGGCGACGGGCTGCATCCTCGGCAGCGGCAACTGCTCGAGACCGGGCTCGCCGCCCGCCGAGGCCGAGCTCTGGCAGCCCTGGCTGCACCTCCTCGGCGACTACCTCGAGTACCAGCCGTGGCTCTTCTCGTTCCTGGGCAGTGCCATGGTCGGCATGGCCGGGGTGCTGCCGCTCCTCGTCATACCCATCGACGAGGCCGCCGATCTCAATCACGGAGGTAAGACGATGTGCGACGCGGCAGCGATCGCATAATAACCACTCGCATCTGCCGGCCTCTCGAAGCGCGCCCCTCTGGCGTGCGCTATGTATACTTGCGCAAACTTTCCCGAGCGCCTCTCAATCGCAAGCTCGGCCGCCCAACTGATTCGACCATATCATTTTCTGCTTGTCACTTTGTCGAATGCATCGTAAGACGGGCTCTCGTGTTGACCGATGCGGTAGTTCTCTGCTTCTTTGCGCTCTAATATATCTATCACGTGGAGAGGCACTACTTGAGATTGTCAGATATGCCTACAGAGGCATGCGAAAAATGCTAATCTTACGCTCTCCTCCGGAGCTTCACTACTCAACTCGCAAAAGCATATTCTACCATACAATTGACAAACTTTTCATGGCACCATTGAAATTGCTGCTTCAAAGAAAGCTCATCGTACAGATTTTGAGTTAGTCATCGATAATATCAAAATTTCATGAAAAAGATGCCTGAAGAATAATCCTTGCAGAATTCTCTTCTCTTTCTCTTATCTTCCTGAATATCTATGGCTGGGTTTAGTCTCAGCAAATTATTCCTTCAGTCAGGCTTGCCCTTCCCGTGTGTATTTCTTCATCTGAGACATTGAAAAAATACCTTTGTTTTGTTTCAATTGCCTGGAACATGAGAAAAAATTTCCTCGCGTTAAGTATGTTGGATGTAAAAAATCTGCACCCATGAAATCAGCTTCATTGATAGTTGAGATTGCATTGAAACTAATTAATCATGCAAAGCATTTTGATGGTTGTATCAAATAGATTTCCCTCTTATGAATCAACTCTAGATCAATTATTAGTCTGTTCTTTTCTCTTCAGCAGATTTGCAAAATCGGATCGAATTATCTTATGAATGAAAGTTAAACAGCGCAAACTGTAAAATATTTCATCATAGTGGAGTTCTCTTCAGTCATCATATCGAAGTCATTGAAAGCTGAAAGTTACATTATGAACGGAAATTATTCATGGTTCGTGATTGTGACGGGCGTGAGTCAGAGATTGGTTAGCGGGACTCGAAGTAATGATTTATTTGAGAATTTTGGATGTAACATATCTCATTCAAAAATAATTAAAATTTCCGTGCAATCTGTCAATTTTTGGATTTTTCTATTGAAATTCGAAGATTCTCAAAATGCGCCGTAAAAAATTGAGTAATTAATTCGTACTGCGGGAACTCAAGATTTCAAATCCACTCATTTATGTATGGATGACTTTCTCAATGTTACCCATCCCTTTTCCTAGCAAAAGCACGCGAAACTTTACCATCTCTTTCTGCTTTTGTGCTTGAGCAGAATAAAAAGAATACATCTCGTTTTGTTTCTCAGTTCTATGTGCTGTCGAGTTACAAATCAGACTTTCTCCTGATACCACGTACGTGTCAGTATAATCTCTGAATTGTCAGATGGAAGTAATCAAAATCCACAATATTGATCTTTATCGTCTTCATCAAATGATAAATAAGTCGATATTGGAGCCGATTTGGTTGAAAGTTCCTCCGTAACGCGACACATTGTTACATATTCATGTATACTATACATGCACAATAGCCGATCACGATTCTTTGTTTTCGCGTTCTATTCTGTTATATCATTATATGCTCACATTCGCTCGAATCATGCACGGCTACTAAAAAAAACAAACAGAGAAATGAACTGATCTGAAGAGCTCATTCACCCCATACACTGAAATGTAGAAGATTGCCCACCTATTCAGGCAATGTTGCGGCGTCTCTTCATTATTGACGCTAGACCATTTTGTGTTGTTATGTACTTGCTTACCCCGCCATGGTCATGGCCAACCTCATGAATAAGCACGCATGCATACTCTAGCTCTTGCGTGCTTCGTTCGATCGATTTTAAAACTCAGAGCTGGCTATTGTATTGCAAGGCTTATATTCCACATATTCTAACCCACGCAACTCTTTCATCTTTTTATTAGATTGTAAGTCATAGATTTGCGTTTTAATAGCCTATTTTTGAGTTTCATCCTTATTATCGGAATATACGCTGACCAGAACAATGAAATTATTTGTTACCATTGATTTCGCGTTGATGTTCCTTATCAGAATAAAGCAACACGCCTCGTGTAAATCACTTCTTGAGATGATATGCAATACCTAGTTATAATGAGAACTCGAAATTTGATGAAAAATTAAGGAGATGTCGGATGATCAGTCGTGCGCTTCCCATAAAGGTATTCTTCTATACCAAAGATATTACAAAGAGCAATAGTAAATGTTGAGATTCGCGGCAATTAACGTAATTTCACTTGCGCAAGCCCCTGTATAATACAGCAAAGAGCGTCTCTGAGAAGACCGCTCTCCGTTGTAGGTACTGAGGTCGTGCCACTAGTATAACATTTTTTTCATTCATCCGCCTCAGCTGCGGACATGAGGCACATGAGTCATTCTCTTTTTCTTTTTTTTCAATATTGCCAAGTTCTGGATCGAGCAACTTTACGAAGTAATGAAATTCTCTGGATTTTTCCCACGGACTCTTTTGAAAATTTGTGGATCACTAAGAACCACAGGTGAAATACCCTGCAAGCTCTACCTTACCGAAATTCATCATATCTCGATTCAAAGTAAAACAAAACATTATTTCGAAAAAACAGAAACAATCCAATCTGCATAACTTTTGGCAGTATGCACCACTGTGTGAATTTTGGATTGATCCGCGGAAAACGTTTGGAGTAATCTCGACTATAGTACAACTCTCATAACATAATTGTACCATAGACATGATCATTCCTAGAGCTTTCTGCAGAACACTTCAAAATTTCACCCAGTGGTTATTGACCCAAATAAGCTGAATCCGGCAATATTACCTTGGATTCGAACTGCAAATGCCCGAGTGATACCAATTGTTTGCACCATATTTTATCATTTTGCCAATGCGCAGGTTGGATTGTTTATATTTTTTCGAAATATTGCTTTATTTTGTTGCCGGTAAAGTAGAACTTCTTCTCTCTCCAGACGTCTCCCGTGTGATTTTGGTGAGCGGTGTGACCTTGTAAAAACTACCCTAAGTTTGAGGCCCAATACACAGAATGCATATAATGTCAACGTGAAAGAATTGCTGAATTTTCTAAAAGAATTATTTCAGAGAATGACTTTGATTTTACATTTTCATCAATGCCCCTGTGTTTCTTCTCGTATAAAACCGTTTTAAACAGGGTAGTTTCTTTTTGGAACTCGTTCACAGCAAATCGCCAAACGCTTACTTTCAGTCAGAAAGATTTTTCAGGGATCTTGAAAAAGATGTTGAATTCCAAGTGAAATATTGGCCCAAAATTCTATTGTTCTATTTTAAGACATTTCTAAAGTTTTTTCACTCATTTTGGAGGATGGCCTTTTCGGAAGTATGTTTTCCATAAAATTCAGCTTCTTGACATCTAATTATGTACTTATGATCGATTTTCAATGAGCCTAATACAAGTGAGAAATCGATTTAAAAAGAGTGGCTCGTTACTATTTTCTATAGATAGAGCCTTCGAATGGAATGTTTGTCTTATTCTAAGCTGAATAAAATGTCTCATTGTTATTCAGCAGTGAATGTTATTCAATATAATACTGTTGTCAATATAATTAGCTCAGCCAATTCAGTCAATAAAAGTTCAGACTCAAATTTCCCTCAAATGACAAGTTTTATTCACTCGTAAACTATCTGCAGCCCTGTGTGCAATGTCTGAATGAGTTCTTCCTTATGTGGACAGTTTCTCGTATGCGATTCATTTGTTGAGAGGTTTATATTCTGCATCATTGATCTTGCATCAATGTTACTGATCATTGCTTAATGTGCAAATTTGGCCAGCCCGCCGCATATTCATAGCAAGTGTCCTACTTCGATGCACGTGTGTTAACTCTATATCGGACCGCGTGGCATTAGTTTGAAGTAAATATCACGGATGTACACAGCTTGAAATTTCTGATAGTGAAAATAATATGAAATTGAGATGATCTGTGTGGAGTTTGCTAGTCATGAAGTATCGTGAAACCCTTCATTGTGAATTGACACTGCATCTCTTAGAGAGTTTTGATTAATTTTGCTTCTAGCAAATATATTATAGTTCAATGTTTGAAAACAATCAAATATGATCTAAGTACCTAACTCTGAACTTGATTGTTTACCATTATAATATTCATAATCCTTATCGAGAAGTAACATGTCGAGGAAGCGAGGTTTAATTTTATAATTTGTTATATTACGAGTGAGGATGAACTGGCCTTTGCTTTCAGAGCGATGTTTTGGATTCGAGCCGAATGCAAGGGTCTAACTCGAGAAGACAGAAACCATCCCGTCCCAGTATCTAACTCTATTTTTTTTTATATAAATGCGAAAAACGCTCGGGAAATGCGGTCTCTACTTTACTGCAAGGAGTAAAAAGTTGTCATGCGTAGTTTTGTACGATGAACAGTTTGCGACACGAGCGAAAACAGTGTTACAAAACTACCCGTAGTAGAGTGGTATAAAGAATGTTCGAAATCCTTCAAGCTCAAAATTGGTTCAAATAGGCCTAAATATGAATTCGATCGGAAAATTCTGGGCTGAGAAGTCGATAGACCATGGCCATTACTCTTAGACGAATTTTTTCGGATTTTATCATGATATAAGGTCGAGAAGTTTGGAGGAAAACTGAAACCCTAATTTTGTCCCAAGTTGAAGTTGAAAATGTATTCAATTGAAAACATTCACAAGTTTGATACAGTATGAAATTTAAGGCCCAGAAAAGACTGGCTTCGTCGGAAAACATTTTTGACCAAAGGCTCATAATTTCAAGTCAAAATATTGAAATATATAAGAAGCATTTTCCGAACATAGAAATTAACTGTACGTAACGCAACGCGCGCACCCAAGCGTGGTCACGGAGACGAGATAATTTTCAAGGCCCTTATGGTTTTTTTGGGAAAATAAAAAAAGGTACCAATCAGAAGTTCTTACCAAGCAGAATAAGAAAATGTGCATAACGAATGTATTCGGATGATTATTGATAAAGAATGAGGAGGAAAGAAGGAAGGAGAATCGGAATATCGGACTAGAGTTTGGCCAGCTAGAGTGCGGCCTCTGGCTTTTTGCGGCTGGCTTTTTAAAAATCATTTCCAAATCAAAAACATCTAAAATAGTGTGTAATAATAAAAATGGTAAACTTCAAAACTTGAGAAAATTTTTGTTGGAATTTTTTCCCTGCAAGTGTTTGATCGTCGAAAATTTATTTGTGTGCCAATGTGTTCCTGTGCGTCTTCAAAATTCTTAGAAATTTCCTAGATGCTGATGATGCATTGAACAAGAGTTATTACAAAATAGTTGGAATCGCTCTGGATTACATAAAATTTTATAGACAAAATTAATCAGGGATAAAATCGAGTAGCGATCATGGGTCAAATCCACTCTACACTTGCTGGCAGATTGAATCCAAGAGAGCTCTTTACGGCTTTTTCTTTACTATCAGAAGAACGCGCAAACATATTAATTCGTATCCAAATCCAAATAGTCAAACGAGCTGAAACATTCACGTGTAATAGGATACTACTTCCAAACATCACACGAATAAGAGTTTGATAGACGAATGTGGGATAAGAACAAAAATTGTGATCGGTCAACGCGAATAGTGATTGGTCCCTGATTGAAACTCGCAAAATATACCTATAATGAAACTAAACGGAAGACAAACTCAGTTCTAAGCCAAGTCTTGATTATCCTTCGATTTCTTGTAAGCCTCTTGATATTGAATGGCAACTGATCTTAACTCTGACTTACAATACAATTTTTCTGTTTCAGATGGTGCCAAATTCTTGAAAGTTCTCCTCAGTTTCGCAGTAGGTGGATTGCTTGGAGATGTTTTCATCCATATCCTGCCCGAAGCTTGGGCGAACCAAGCAACGGATAAGCGAAGTATGTTCTAAAATATAAAAAATTAGGTGTTTTTCCTCTTAATGATGCTTTATATTCATTATCAAAAAATCCATGTATGAAAAAAGACAAAATCTTGTTCTAACTCGAATGCATTCAAATCCGACCATTTCATTCTCAATGTTTCCCTGTTCAGTCGAGAATCCGACCTTAATAATGTCTCGACTTGATTAATATTATTATTTTTTTCAGGAAATATTAATGATGTAAACCATTCCACAATGAGTTGTGGTTTGTGGGTGCTTTGTGGTTTTCTTGTCTTCGTTATTGCCGAGAAAATATTCAGTGGATATGATAGTCCTGAAGATAATGAGATTAGAATCAAACCCAAGATCGATGAGGGTAACAAAGTCTCTCCTCGTGAATATGAAAACAACAACTCTGCCGATTCAAATAAGTGCGGGAAGAAGTTACAAAATGAATATACAAACGGCAGTTCAAAAGTGCTTGATGGTGTTACATTTTTTGGACAGAATGGAGTTAAGAAGCAGCATTACAGTTTGAGAAGCAATGGCTACACGAATGGATCTACAAAGACAAACGGACTTGGTCAAAAGTTGAATGGTTTTTGTTCCTCGCAAGGGTCATCGATTGCTCATGGTTAGCATAATTATCTTCTTATCAGTCAAAAAGATTCTCACTCACACCTCTTATATTTTCAGTAACCCCGATCAAATATGACAGGCCAAAAAATCGAGTAATTGAATTATTTTCCTCGAAGAAATCATAAATCTGAATCCGATCAATGTGATTACCTAGTCCAATACGCTAACTTTTTTAATTCTCACGTTCAAATTATTGAATGTCACAACGTTCACAGTCTTTGAATCAAATATTCTTGGTGGAGTTTTCCCAAAAATATTTAGATATCAATAGGATCTTTCACTGTCCCACTTCATTTTGGAAAAATATTGAATTTTTCGGCCTACTGACTTCTGGATCTCAAACATAGTTTCTGATAATCTCATATTCAGTCTTCCGATCCATCTCCAGGACAGTAATGATATTTTTTTCTCTTTTCTGGTGAATAGAACAACAAGTTCGTGATACGAGAGCGACCGGTGAACGGACGGTGAATAAGCCTAAGATCCTAGTTTCTGGCTACCTCAATCTCATGGCTAATTGCGTCGACAATTTCACACATGGATTGGCCGTTGGAGGCTCATTCCTAATATCGTTTAGGTTGGGAGCTCTCACAACTTTTGCGATACTCATACATGAAATCCCGCACGAAATCGGCGATTTTGCCATACTGCTCAAAAGCGGCTTTACACGATGGGACGCTGCAAAAGCTCAATTAATGACTGCGTCAGGTGGTTTATGTGGAGCATTTGCTGCTGTCGTTTTCTCCGGTGATGATGTTGGTATGTATAGTTCAATTCATCCCGAAACTCACATCTTTACAGGAGTTCACCATAGCTTCATGTCAACTCTTGAAAACAGCTAGGTGTGGTGTAATAGGTATTTCTGGGTCGATCTAGAAATTTATATCAGCCGAGAATGTGACGTTTTTCATTTGATCAATACCAGGTCAGATTTTCGGAAAGGTGCGCTGCTCGTTGGTTCACAAGTCCGGTCTTCCGTATCTCGCTTTTGACCGCAATGAGAAAAATTTCAAAAGAACGACCCCAATATATGAAACAGTGCTAACTCCCTGGATCCTTGAATTAGTTTCTCAAGCTCCGTCAACGGACCAAGTAGCTGACGAAATTTTGAACATTTCCTTGAATTTCCCTATTGAATGAATCAACTGCTAGTTGCAGCTTTCTTGCTAAACAAAATAGGTAGAACCAATTCTGAGACAGGCCCTGAGTCAGAAATCAACGAATTTGATTCCAATTAAGTTGTCTTGGGGAACGTATGAACTGCTACCTACAAAGACCTTTTGATCACTCTTCACGTTACTTGCATAAGCAGAAATCAACGAATTTAATTCCAATTAAGTTGTCTTGGGGAACGTATGAACTGCTATCTACAAAGACCTTTTGATCGCCCTTCACGTCACTTGCATAAGACGAGCTCCTAAAATTGAGAATAACATTTTGTACTCGATGAAGTACGAAAATCTCGATCTCCTCAGCTTTCAGAGTTCATGCATTTTCATAGATATGAAGTAGAAATAATCAAAGAATGACTGCAAATGACAGTTTTCCCGCTTTTCAAAATGTTCTACGGTCGGATTATGTGGAAATGTTTGAGATTCCATCAATTCTTCAAACACTGTTTGAAATTCCGTCAGTCACTTGGTACTTCGAGGAAACCAATTAAAGAACTGATTCAAAGACACAGGTAGTGAAAATTTTCTCGGTACTGTGGCTGGAAGCTAGATACAATCAATTTAAATAAATGAGCCGCGTATCTTCACTTCGCATTATCTATACAATATTGTGACGTATACAAAGATCTATCTCTAAATGAGATCTTACAAACCTGAGTGACCAACTTCAATTATGGTATATTGCTAATCGTTCATATTATTGGCAGAGGCGTTCATGCAAAGAAAACTCAGGAACTGTGGGAATCTTTTAAATGCGCGATCAAGATGCAGGTCTCAACAATCTAGAAACGAGCATCGATGTTTTCATCGATTTTCACTTTTCCTCCACTAAATTGTGCAAACTATGTATTCGCGTGAGCGCGGTGGGTCTAGAAATTTTACAATATGTCTCTTATGAAACTTTTTCCGAGATGTACTATCATAATTGATTCTTTAACTGAAATCTTGTAACTTTTTCCAAATATTGATAACCCCCCACTGCTTTCCACAAATTTTCTCGTCTTTCATTATCATTTCCATACTCGAAATCTGAAGAAATTCAGTTTCAAATTTCAATCTCTATCCTCTCAATAACGGACTTGTCATTTCTTTTTCAGAATCAAAAACAAGTTGGATACTTCCATTCACCGCAGGCGGATTTCTGCACATTGGCTTGGTCACAGTCTTGCCAGAACTTTTGAAAGAGACGAATTTGCGAGAATCGATTAAGCAAATGGGCGCTCTACTTACTGGAATTGTTGTTATGGCAGTCCTGACGATTCTGTGTGATTAAATTGTTGGATTTTGAGAGATGAATGGTAATTCGTTTTGGAGGATATCACTTCTCTTCAGAGCGAAAATTTTCACAAAGTAAGCGATTCTAGACTCATCCTGTGAGACTGTTTGTGTACCCAATATGGCCATGGATGCGTAATAGCACAAAAGACGCTGTGGTGATCAAATACCTTCAAATTAATTTTAGCGCATACTCTGGTAGGATCCTTTTTGTCCATCGCACACAATTTTATCACGGTTCCTATTTTTGGAAGGATATAATAAGTTTGTATAAATGAGTTCTTTGATTAAGTCTAATCATGAAAAAATGTTGGAGCTCACAATTGATTCTCACTTCTGATCATATTTCAATCATTTCACTTTATCGAAATGAAACTCAATCTAAATGAAAACGTTTTGATTCCCTACAAAATGTATTATTCTTTCATTAGAATCAATCTGTAATATATTCTGCTATTTCTTCCTGCAGGGACGCATCAGAAAAACTACCCCTTCGACGGAAAAGTCGTGCTCATCACTTTATGGATCATTATCGAGATCATGCTTTACTTACAGAAGTTTTTACTTTAACGAAGATTCAATCTTCAACAACGATGCATTAAAAATCGACAAGTAACCTGCATCATTTATTTTATTTAGTGTTAATCATTTAAAATTCTACATTCAAATTAAGAAGTAGAGATTTAGAGTTTTGATCAGCCGGGGGCTCAAATAACGAGCCTCCAACTCTACACAGAATCATTTGTATCTTTCCACGCTTTTGGTCTTGGGACCAAGAGGTCAATGTGGCCCCGTGATCCATTCATTTTTCGGAACCACGGAGTTTTTTCTTCAATGAATAATTTTCTCGTTTCTTTTTATATTCCAGCGATGTTTTCTCTATCAACTTCTTTTTCCAAACAATGTTCAATATAAATCAGAGCCAAACTCAGTTCAGCATGACTTTAGATCGACCATATTGGGTATTCAAAAAACTGTTAACATGATAACCTCGATGAGAAAATTGGACAATTTGAATGGGCGTTCAATTTTCGCTTGAATGAGAGTAGTTTCCTCATTGTGATCAATGTAAAATTGATTATGTACATAAGTGCTAGCTCACCAAGCAACTGAATTAAAAAAAAGTATTCCAAAGCTGAAGAGTGCATCTTCCTAGGAAGCTATATTTTTTTATGCAGATCTTCTAATAATAACAAGAATTTATACCAAGTTGATGCAATTCTCTATCTGGTGGACTGATGATAATCTTGATCGTGGACCGTTTGTGGCCAATCAAATTTAGTCAGTATTACTCGCTTATTTGCAATCTGGTGATATGTAACGAACAAAAGGAAGAAAATTTTCAGATTCTATTTTTCCCACAATCATCTTTCAATCGATATCGCGTTTGTGATGTATTGGACAGCGTTTTTCATCACTGTGAAGAGATGTCAGAAGGAACGATGTATTTCTTATCGAAGTTCCTATAATCATTGTATATAAGACTCAGAACTCACAAAGTTCTCTGCGTTGGATCAAATTAACTTGTTGAAAATTCCTGCTGGAGGGAGAATTTCGAGTATGCAAAGAGGAATTCAAGTGTAATTCTATGAATTGATTTCAGTTGAATTTCGAAATTATTGTTTCTCTGCAGTTACCCAAATGCTCAAATCGAACAAATACGATATGACACGGACATACATGTAACCGACCCTTGTACTTAACAAACCGAGAACAAGGTCCCATGTTTTCCATTGATAGAACCAGATTATCTGATTCATATCAACTACTACATTTTGTAAATAAAATTTATAACTCTACCAACAATCGTTTTGTCAATCAGTTCACATATTCCAATGCCTGATCTTAGCCTAGGTAAATTGTTTGTGTTATTGGGACATGACACTTCATCTGATGAAGCATTAAAAACTTGTCATCTATAAAATAATTATTATTAATATTCGACAATAACAATACATAAATTATCCGTAATCACGTATCAGTTTGAGGTTTCAGTCTGTGGGACTAGTAGTACACAACTCTAAATCGTCAATCAACGATAATAGCTGAATCGCACTATGATGACACACACATATGAGCAATCAACAAACTAAAGAACTACTGCTATAACTCATCATGCTGTTGAAGTGCACCAGTAAGAGTTTGTAGGTGTTTAATCAGTTCAACATGATGTTCATTCAGATTCTCACCATCTTCGCTCATTCTTGGAAAATCACGATATTTGACCGCCATCTTCTGAAACTCTGATAGCAGATCTTCTCTTTTGATTATAAATTCCTTTTTACAAATGTTGCTTAGAGAAATCAAATTTTTGTACAATATTTCATGAAAGTCATCAATTTCATGATTCATCTTCATACTCTGAATGGACAAATCTACTATATTCTGGCAATATTTTTGTGTGATTAACTCTTTTTCAAAGTTTGTGGAATAGTACAGCATAACCCTCTCTGACTTTTGCTTGTCATCTTGCATTTTCTGAAGATCTTGCCTCTCCTCCAGCAAGTGATTTACCAAAGCAATTATCCTTGTCTGGATTCGGAAGTCCCCATCAGCTAAGATTTTTCCAAAGAGCTCAAGACCTCTATCCTTGATAAAAGCTACTTGAGCCAGAGGAAAATTTCGAATAAGGGCTCCAAGAGCAAACATGCATTTTGATTTTACTTCCACAGCATTATTGGTGCTTAGCATATGCAAGAGTTTTTTCACAAAGTCACTCTCTAGAGCTTTCAATTGTACTGTTGGATTTGATTGAACAGCTGCTCCCAACAGTTTAAGGGCTTCTGATTTTACTTCGTCCAGGGTTGAGTTTAAACAGGGGGAAATAACCTTTGTCATTCTGAAAACACAGGTTAGTACAATTGTGAGAAAGGAACTTGATTGTAACAGTCATTTATCATATGAAACTGATTTGTAAAGCAGAAAAACTTACCCTTCCATATCAGCAAATAATTTGCCATTGTCGATTTGGTGCACATGGTATTCCATCTCTTTCAATAATTCTAGTATATCTTCCACTTGAGATGAATCAAGATCTTTTGAAATGATGGCATTTTTGTGAATTTCAAAGTTGTCAAATAAATCACTGAGCACTTCAGCATCTGTTGACATGGTCAAATTCAATGCATCGAATTCTTTTTTCAACTCAGAATAATTTCTGAATCTCCTGTTTCCTTCTGACTGGTCTTGTGAAGGATCCTGTAATGGAAAGGGTGAAATATCAACTGTGAAGAATCTTGAGACTGAAGTGGCATTTGATAATTTCCACACTCGTTACCTTTGATTGACGAATTGATCCAGCTTCATCTGATTTGATTTTTTTCAACTTGGCTTTCAGTTCATCCAAAGATATGTTGGATTCACTTTGTCTTGTTGCTTCACTCTCTGCATCATCTAAACCTCTAACTACAGTCAGGGACTTATCCTTCCAGCTGACAAGGTTCTTCTTAGAATTATTCTCATGCCCAGTTTCATTTTTGTCAATAAGTTTTGCTTCTTTCAAACCGGTCTTCAAGTTGATGCGAGTGTGAATTCCACGAGGGAGGATAGTTCCTGTAATCAAGAGGATTTGATATTCTGTCTTGGTCCAAACATATTATTTAAAAAGAGTGTAGTATTGAGATAAAATATTTGTGCATAGAAATTTGAGATAAGTTATTTGCCAATGTGAATTTTGAATAGTATCATTTAGATTTGGAAGGTTCAAAAATCTCTGATGTGTTTGATACTCTTACTACATAGTGCATAAGGTGAGAGCCGTCATGTGAGAAGAGAGAATGAATTCACTAATCTGCCATCTTCATGAATGATTGAGAATTGAGAAACAGCTACGCACCTTCATTAATAGGTTGCCATTCATTTGTTGCCACAAATAGTTTGCTTTCGTTTTTTCTCTCAGATTCAGCTGCCATGACGAGGTTGTAAAACATTAGTCCACCAAAAAAAAGTGTGAGCAGACGGTACATGTTGGCTTATAATTATTTCAGAGGCGTAATTTATTCCACTTAATTGTTACAAATGATTATTGTTTTGCAAAACCGCAAATCGGCTCTCACTTTTTCCTCGACCGAAGTTGAATTACTTTATACATCAAGTACTTTAGCCGCTGTCGTTGCAAATTAGTCGTTTGTATCATATTCATACACAAGAGTCGGGTCGCGCACGATGACTATTTTCTTCCAAGCATGCTTTTATGAATGTTCTTGCTTCCACGTATTTACTTATCGCCGCGAACCGCAAGTCTCCAGCTGTTTTTGTACCGCGTCTGCTCTGCCCCTCCCCCTCCCCTCGCACTCCTCACCGTTTCACCAACCAATAACAAAACGCCGCGACGTTGCCATTCACTCTGGACCTGGACCAGCTTAGCGGACACGTGTTCGTCTGCTCTTATCTGGAAAATTGGAGAGTTGATTAATGATGAGTAACAGCTCAAGATTTCGCAAAAGATCTTGCGTACATGACTTTGAGATCTACGGTTGCAGACAATCACGGAGTTTCTTTTTAATCCTTGAGCAATTGTTGTCGACAACGGCAATGAGGTGAGAAAAATCGGCTTAATCATTGTGAATTTTTCCAGATTTTTCCTAAACAACTCTTTCCCCTAACTTCCAGGGGGTGGAATAAATCTTGTTTACAAGCGATTTTTTCTCATAAAAATTAAAAAAATGCTGTCTGCAAACGCATGCGCACAAGAATTTTCGTCACCAGCTGGCGCGGGGCTCGCTGCGGACGACGCGACGGGCGACGCCAGGCGACGCTTCTTTTTCCCACGCGAATCGGTCGCGAATCACAGCAAAAAAAATCAGTGCAGCACAGTGCAGTGCAGTGCAGTGTGCAAGTCCGCGATGCAAACGTGTTAGTGATTCCAATTTTACGAAAAGCAACCGATGTCCTCTACATCGTATTCGGCTGTAATGTATGGCCCGCGTACACGTGCAGTGCTAGAGTAGGTACTCCAAATATCGCTCTGCATCTTGCAACTGTTCCTCGGTTTCGCGATAAACCCTACGTAAAAATATGAATCCAATACTCGATCGTGCATTCGGAATCGTCGAGCCTCAATGGACTGAACTTTGGATTACGGATCTGCGGTTTTTGTTGATGTGATACTCCCGAGCATATTCCACGAATTCGTGCACGCGTTACGCGGCTAAGGCTCAAAACAAGCTCGGACACAGCTGGATTGTGTGTTATTCTTTTAGGATTTGTGATATTTGCAAGATAGATGAGTTTAAAAGATAGCTATTTCTTTGAGGACGTGCAAGCGGACTTGGAGCACTTCCTCGAGAGCGAGCAACGGAAAAGGTAAGCTGCATCCCTATCAATCTCTACAGCCAAGATGAGAATTCTTCAATTGTACTCTTATCCAAAGCTATCTCCTTCACGTTTCATCTTTCATTTGAGGACATAACCTATAGCTGGCCCATATAAAAAGTTGTATACAACTACTCACGCTTATAGGCGTGAGAATCTCGTTTTATCGCTCGCGTCTTCTTCGGTTTTGGCCCAATTGCTGATCACACATTTTTCCAACCTCAGAGATACCAAAAAAAAACTGTCATGACTATGAGTTGCTTCTATTTTGTTCAGTCAGCAGTGAACTGATGAATTATCTTTTTTGAAGACTGTGGCTATGAGAAAATAATCTTTGGAAATCCAATAGGTATATGACCTTCAACTGATCTAGGGGTATCCCTGCCATGGTCAATGTGGCGTCAATGTAAATATCCTGAAATAGTCAGGATTATAATCACCTAACCATGAAACTGCGACTGTATATTCTCAAGCTGTAGACCCTAATACATGATAGGGATTATTTCTCCTGAGAAATTGAAGGGTATACCCAAAATAGGAGGTGTCAACTCCATGGTCTAGAGGGCACTTTTATCACTCATCCATGCATATCACTTGGAAAGAGTTAGGAGCATTATGCCTTTAATTAATGTGTAACTACTATGAATTGAGCAAATATTAATACAACAATGTTTGTCAAAAATTTCCAATAGAAATCCCTTTCATACTGCATCAGTGTGTGGAACTAATTCACAACCTGCAGTCTTGATATTTCATTCGACAAAAAAATTTTTTTCTATGCCAAGTATGTTAACCCGAACCTTGTTATAGCTTGGCCCCCCTTGCCAGTTTTCCTAGACATTTCAATTTATTAATTCTGAGCTTATTAAGAAACCTACAGATGAGCTGAGATTAGTCAAAAAGTCATAGAAAGGACTAGTTATAAGAGAGGTTTATGTCTCAAAATTGGGCTCACACATAGCTTAGGAAAGGAATTGGATATTTCCTTATAATTTCGATGATGAACAAATAGCCCCTAATTCGTCTCAAGAACTAGATATCCGTGTATAGATAAATTGTCATTTTTTCTGTTTTCAATCATAATTGCTTGTGACTAGCATTTCAGTGTGGGTTGACATTATTTGAAAGTAAGTTAGCAATGCATAACTATAGTTCAAGGATATTTGGGATTTGTCATCCAGTATTCTTGTTTCTAGTCTAAACATCCATTTGTTATTCCAAAAGTATTCTTTCTCAAGGAGTATCCAAACTTAGAGGAGAAAAGAACAATGTGCATGAATAGTTGAATATTTTTGTAGGAGAAAAATCGCCCAATCACTTTGGAAGAATTTGTAGATTATGTTACTGAAATACTTTAAAGTTTGAAAATCACGAAAAATATACGACGGAACTTTTGTGTAGATATCGGATGACATAAGTGATTATAAACTCAATTATACTCAAATATACTCAAGATTATATACACAATTGTTGTGGATGCGTTTATGTGATTGGGGTTGAAAATTTTTTTAACGGTTTCCGGTCCCATCAATCTATGTGGAAAACGATATTTAGTTCTCAAAACGAATTCTTTATTCAGTCAACGTATTCAACGTTATGATTCAACTTTGGATTTTGATTCTTGTCCTGAGCACAAGGAAAGCAGCAGATTTACACGAAATTCTTGCAGATACCAGTCTTCCTAAAAAATGTTCATTCTGCTCATCAATGTTTCAGGCTCCTGAAACACATGTCTTATTTTCTTTGCAAGAAAATCGCATGTTACTGGGTAAACCAAACTCGATTATTACGAGAATCGTTCAATATTGTATTTTAGTGTTTCATTACTGAGCACAGTTTAAGATTCATTGATAGAAGCAACTCATACTGTATTTTTTATTGTGGGTATAGATGCTTGAACTTGCATTCATGATTTATGAGCCATGCTCAAGAAAATTGCAAGTAACATCTGAATGCCTCATGATACAAAGGGCACATGGCATCAAAACCTCTTGTTTTATTAAAGTTTCGTCAAGTCGGGTCTCATTTTCGTCCCTTCTTACTGAACTGTCGAAACGGGCCAACGAAAGAAAGATGGAAAGAAAGAGGAGATGGAAGAGAAAGTGACGGTGCAGCGGTGGGTAACAGCCTAACATCAGGTCGATGTTGTGTTATGTAAAAGTTATAGTAAAGAGGCAAGCAGATCCTGTTTGTTGCACTTGCCTTTCCCAAAAGCCCCATCGGCACTTATAACGTGCGAACGTTTAAACGATCACTCGCAATCGCAGCATATCGGAACCAAGTATTCCCGCCGCTCTATTTGAGAACTTGTATAAAAATTGATACGTAATTATCTTTCCGGGCTAGACAATTGTACGAGGATGAAGATGAATATTCGCGTCATATCTTGATTTGGAAGACTCATCTCTGCCAGCGTTATTGAGCCTGGACAAATCAATACACGTAATCAATATAATACGTTTTCCTCGACATTTTCGAATATACGAATCGAGAAAGTGGATATGATCCATTGTCTTTCGTGCTTAGAGCCTTGTGGGAATCTCATATCCCAATGCTGTGGTCGCATTTTTCGATTCGTGCTCATCATTGGATCTGCCTGATCATAGTGAGTTGGAGGTTTTCTTTTAATTAATTACATTGTAACCGATAAGGTTTGATTTTGTGTAATGCTAGCTCTGAATAGCTCTTGTCGGCGGGTCATGATTTCACCTTCAGCAATCAATTAACTCTATTTTTCTCTAAATCCAACCAAGACATCGATGGCTCAGAGTAAAAAAGAACTATCCAAAATCTTCAGAGTAGGGAGAAACTATCCAAAATTTTCTGGAGAAAGGAACTACATCCAAAATTTATCTGATTGTAGAAGGCCTTCTATGCAATTTTTGGCCTTCTCTTTTTCGCGAGATAACTTAAAATAGTCTTCTTCTGAACAAAAAACTTTGCATAGTTCCTTTTGGATTCTACAATTAAAGCCCCTCGCCATATGCCGGGCGATGTTTGGGCCGAAAATAGTCAACTATAAAAGCACATCGGGCGTCAGATTGTACGCATCCTTTTCGGTCCTGTCCCATCGCATTATCACACCGTTTGCATTGTTATGAGCGATGAATTCAATCTACGTGACGCACGAGTCCGATTTAATTAAAACTATGGATTGCAAACCCTTATCAAGGCCATTATTGATAATTGCGTTTTTCACAGAGTGCTCGTCTTCCCGCCTGTCAACAATTACAGGCGGTTCCTCATCCATCAGCTGGTGCAAGACCGCTTCGGTGTCTTGCTACAGACGTTCTCCATTGGACAGGGCTTCGCAAGAAGAACCGTCGTTTGCTACAAGACAGATTACATAGGGTATGCGCTCTATCTTACAACACCGTCTCTTAATGAATCAATTACTACAACCATTTTCTCGCGAGTTCTTATCAGTCATCGAGACGATTTCCCAAGAATTCATGTATAAAACAATCGAGAAATTCCATCACAGATATCACACTAAATTTGAAGATTAAGATATCGAAATTCAAAATATTAATACGACTAGATCGCTATATACAGACTAATGAAAGGTTGTTTTTTCAATACAGACCACCGCAAGTCAATGGTGATTTGCAGCAGAAAAGTGAGTTTGGAAAATTCCCAGGCAAAATGGGAATCGAAAGTCAGTGCTCACCAACAGCTTCGCCCGAGCATAGTCTTCAAAAATCAAGACAGGGTCAGTCTATTTTTGAATCGTTATCCACGGTAAAACTTTGCATCGTGCAGCGCCTCCGTGAACCTTATTTATTTTTCACCAGAAATTGAGAAAGATTCATTATGAGGAGCGAAATATTTGCTCGAGTCAATGACATTGTAAATATTTCACAGTGAAATCGGCCCCCATGTATGAAATATATCGCCCACCCGCGGTCAGGCGAGCTCAGGCCGAGCGATCACCTAGTAAAGTGGACTCAGCTAATGAACAGCCGGCTTCAAATACTCCTGCAAGGTAAATGAGAGCTCAGTTGAATAAAACTAAATGAAACACTCCAGATATCACCATATTGCCAAATATTGTTTGGAAAACTGTAATAATTTCTTGAACCATGACAATTCTTATTCCGTAACCTGCTCGTTTTTCCCCAAATTTTGAAAATCATGCGCAGGAACAAAATTTTAATGTGCGACGAATGTAAATTTTTTTGATTCTGCTGTGAATGAGCTCACGAGACTGAAATCGTATTCTTTCGCTTCGATACTCACAGAGTCGGACGCCAAAAGCGGCCGGACAGAGCAGTATATGTGCCACGGCATCGGCGCAGCGCACCGGATAATCAGAGTTCGAGTGTCCCCACCAAGAATGATCGGTCGGATCCAGATTCGAGATCAACATCGACCAAAAAGTCATCGAGGCATCGCGTTTCTGCGGAGAACGCACCGCCAGAAACTGTCGCCACCACGCCAGTGAGCAAAAATGATATCACAATGGAACTCGTCGATCTTACATCCGAAGACACAAATTCTCCAAAGGTGTGTGAGGATTCCTCTTCTACGACCGCTAATACATCAGCCGACCAAGAAATTTTCGGAGAGTCGAATGATCTTGATCCCGTCCAAGAGGTATCAGGAAATCCGACTGCTACGGTGGGAGAAGTACAAATTCAAAGCGTTATCGAAAAACAAACAGATCTGGACGAGCTATGTTCGCCGAAAGAATCTTTCACGGAAAGCTCTCAAATTCAGACAACTGTACAGGAAACGTGTATATCTGTAGATGTAGATACTCCTGCAGCGGAAGAAAGTATGGAAGAAAGCTCTGCGAGTGTAGAAATAACTCCCGAAGAAATCCATCCACCAACAAAACGGGAGACGGATCCAATAAAAAACGAAAATCTATTTGAAATAGATAGTTGTGCTGATGAACCTCTTGAAAAAAAGAAGAGAGATTCCGAAAGCGCTTCCATTAATCTAGAAGAATCCGATCAAAGGGACCGTAGAAAAACAGCTGAAAATGAAATCGAGGCTGCAAGTATTGATTTGACGGTCACAGACTCATTAGCTGAAAAGACTGAAATTGATTTGACTGGAAAGTCAGATAAAGATCTCAATGAACTTGATATTAAGCATGATAGCAAACTCAACCAGAATGCTCTAGTTCCAAAGGTGCTCGTTATTTCTACAGTAGAAGATGAGGAGAGCGTAAAAATTATGGATCCGAGTCCTCCTCCTCCGCCAGAAAAGAAGGTGAAAAAAATTGAGAGCCCAGAAAGCAAATCACCATCGCCACCGTCGTCGTCTGTGAAAGTCAGCCGAGATGATTGTGATTGGGAAAGCTTATTCGATGACAATGGCGATTGCCTTGACCCTACGTTGATGGAAGAAGTAAGTTTTCGGCGAAAATATTTTCACATACACACTTCACAAAAAAAGTATACATGGCACGATAGAACATTCTGATCGATTTTCTCTGGTCTACTCTTTTCAACATTACAATGCAAATACTCCGATTGCGGTGTAAAATGAATTGAGACCGTAAATTCACCTCGAGCCTCATTAATAAAACATGAATTTGTTCTAGTTAACGTCTGCAGTGGGTGAAGTAGTGATAGAGAAGCCAAAAAGTACCTATAAATCTTGCAAACCCGTTAAGATATCGAGCGATGAATTCGCTCACATACTGGAGATTTATAACTTCCCTTCTGAATTCAAATCGTGCGATTTGGTTGCTGCATTCAGTTCCTTCAAGAGTGGCGGTTTTGAGCTCAAATGGGTCGATGATACTCATTGTCTAGGGGTCTTCGGTAGTCCCGGCATTGGTAAGCTTGATTGAATGTCTTTCTTCACTTTACCTTTATTTTTTATACCCAAATGGTCTTAAAAACAAGTGGAATGAGACGTCTGAATCGTAACATTTCCATTTGATCTGGTTATGATTTGTTAAGTGTGCATAATTCGTACTTGAATTCAAATATTCATTCTTCAGCTGCAGAGGTATTAGCTTCGGAGCATCCACTCGTAAAAACTAGACCTCTAAGTGAAGCTTCTGCCATGAGCAAACTAAAAGCTCGAAAATCTGCCGAGAAGCTCCAGCCTTTCAGGGTTCGACCAGAAACATGCGCTGCGTTAGCCAGGCGTCTCGTCACCAAGTCTTTGGGCGTCAAGCTGTCAACTGCTAGGCAAGAGCGAGAGCAAGAAAAAATGGTGTTGCGTGAAGCAAAAGGTAACTGTCGTTAAATGACAAAGTCTCTTATTTTCATCTCAACTCTTGAAAATCAACATCCCAAAAGTAAAACGCATCGTTACCCATTTTCAGAAAAAAAGAAGCTTGCAAGTAGACAACGTGAAGAAATTTGGGAGGGCATTATTACAGATAATCCATTGCCTTGAAGATATTTCAATGATGAATTGTAGAGATGGATTTCCTCTATATTTAGGACCAGTGCCTTGGATTGAAGAGACCATAAGTACTATGGTCGTTGATACGTGGAATCTTCCGAGTTCCAAAGTCGGGAATATATTTGCCACCTTTATTTATCATTTCAGAAGGCTTTAGAATCGATTCAATTAAAAGTTTTTCCAGAATGTGACCATCAATGACTAAATTAGAAAGCTTGTAATGGCAACTCTCATTTACAAAATTAACCATATATCTTTTCGTGAAATGAACTGAAAGCGTGTAGCATGAATGCGGAGGCAAACGAGGAATCGTGTGTGCAAAATGAGAATTTGCTTCCCAATTATTTGTGAAAGAAAGCTATCTCTAGTCTTCAAATGTGTATACTCAGTTTCAAAAGCTTGTTCAAAAACGTTTTTCTGAGTAATTAGCTTATAAGTAGCACAATTACGTAATATTTAGAATTCGTCAACGAATAGACAATAATGTAATCATTTATTTGATTCATCCAATTTAGACGAATTAGAAACAAGGAAGCTTTACAAACTGTTAGATTTGTTGTAAGGGATTTCTATCAATGAGTGAAATTTCACGCACAACGTCGCTAGTTAAATGAGTAAAAACTCGTATCATACATGTCCCGTAATTCAGCGATATTCTCTCTAGACACGCCAACTTTGAAAGATTCATTCAAAAAGATATTGGTGTATTTTTATAAAAATAACTTCGGAGGGCATGGCCCAGGGGATAGAATTGCATAACGCAATATCAACTCAACGTATCGAAATAATGTTACCGATAACTAACGTTGACTGGTTCGTCCAAACAAGATGTTTTGTTTAAAGGAACAATAAAAAATCTTTCCCAAAATATTAACTATCAATGTCCATCTTCTATCTTAGTTTCACTTTTTAGAAGTTACAAATTCATATACATGTATAAAAAGCATGATTCGAAAATTGAATACTAAATACATCATTGCCACATACATTAACCAGAACCATTCACATAACGCGAGTTTGTGTAAGTTCACCATTTACCACCTTTCTTTTTCTTCTTTTGCTGAACCTTCCTTTGCTGTTGACGAGGTCCAGATGTTTCGACAGCTGGACTCTGTCTAGGATTTGGTGACGGCTTTGAAGTTGACATTTTTGTAATGTCGCTAAAAAGGAAAAAGAAGAAATTCATTGCTTAATTCTGAGCAAATCAATATAATTTAAGAATGCTCTTACAATTGATCGCTAGCTCCTGTTGCAGCTCCTTGGGTTCCTTTCATAGCAGCATCACGGTTTCTTCTATCTCTCTTTTTCCTGTACCCACTGCGTTCATGTTTTGGTAACCATCTCTCAGGATCTGGCTGAACATTGGGATCATAATTTTTGGGCAACTTCCCCTTACGCTTCCGTTTTTTGCGCTTCTTTTCTACAGAATCAGGTTTTCTGAAATTGCGAATATGAAAGATTATTTTCTGAGTTTCTTGATTTGAGAGGGTTGAAGATTCTGAACCTACCCTGGAGAAGGCTCAATTTTCTTCTTCACAACTTTGGTTCCTATAACCCAATTACTGCTCTCTAAAGAATCTACGTCTATTGATTCAGCTAAATCGTGCAAAGGAGGCAGCCTTTTAGACAATTTTTGAGCCTTAGCTGGATCAAATTGAGCATAAGCCACAATGAGTTGAGCAAGAGTTTTTGTGTCTGATGGGGATGCCGAAAGCAATTCTTCCAAACTAGCAGCAGCCACAGCAACCTCGCCACCTCTCAGATGGAAATCTGCTGCTTGACGCCACAACTTCCCAAGATTGCCGGTATTTTCCTGTAAATCGAGAGACCTCGAGATATATTTTCAATGATTGAAGAGCTGCTACATATGTTTTAGAAATTTGTTGATTGGATCAAGTGCTATTGTGCCTTTACTGATTCTCTAGAAATCAAGATCACAAGGAAACAGATAAATTTGCGTGCAAGAATCTCAACAAACGATTTCCTCAATACCTTATTCTTCTTATAGTAATTGACTGCATTTTTGAGAACTGCAGAGGCTTTATCTCTATCTCCATTCGCCATATGTAGGGTCACCAATGTACTGACTATTCCTGGTAATGCTTTTTCAGTTTCTGTCATATTCTCAAGGAGTTTTATTGCTTCATTTCTTTCTTCATTACTCAAAAGTAGTTGAAGGCAAGCCAATTTTATGGACAAATAATTTTCACCCTTTGCTTGTTCATTCAGCAATTTCACTGCTTCCTTTGCTTTCCCTTCTCTAGCTAATTGTACAGCTTTTATTGTTACGGCTTCAACAGTCATGTCAGGATAATCTTTCATGAACTTGTTACATAGAATCTGACATTGCTCTCCCTTAAATACAGAAAAAAGTATTGAAATAGGATATCACATTCAAAATAGAATAGTAGACATAGAAAGACGAGAGAAAATATCTTGATTACTCTGCTGAAATATTAATATCAGTCACATTTTATGTAGACTCACCTGATTAGTATACAGAGCTAATAAGCACTGATTATATGCAATGCTTTTTCGTTGTCTTGAAGTTAGTTTATGCTCTAGACCCTCTTGAGTTGCACTTTTCATTCGTTTTTTACTATCAAATACATTCTGATCCTTATTCAATGTGGCTATATTGTTACTCGCTACAGCCCCCAATGCAATATCATCTGGTCTCTTCTTTAAAGCTGCAGCATACAAGGCTTGTGCCTCTTTTTCTCGGCCTTGGAGTTGTAAGCAATAGCCAAGTTGAACTCTAATAATACCAAGTTCATCCTCTATTTCTTCTTCTGTCATTCCATCTTCTTCCAGAGAATCTTTGCACATTTTTTCTGCAGTTTTCAACTTTTTTTCAGCTTTAATCAAATTAGACTTATCTCCGTTACTGGCTGATGCTATAAGTTGACAAGCAGCATTATATGTCAGTTCATATGTATGTTCTTTCAATGTAGGGACCTCTGTTCTCTAAAAGAAAACAAATTTTAATTGGACTAAAACAACCAATTGGTTGGTATT
>JAPYYZ010000044.1:0-30284 GCA_030522705.1 Eretmocerus eremicus | reverse complement strand
GCAGTGCACACTCCCATTCTGATCCGGAGTCAAGTGCCTGCGAGATAGAGACGTCGCACGCTCTCTCCCGAGATCCAGAGCTGCGCGTCCGTTACAACTGCTAATCTCTTTTAGCAGCGTACTTTCATCTTCATAATGTTGAAATACAAGAAAAAAGTGATTTCGACTCACAATAAATTTTTAATTTGCGAGATCCAATTAATTGAATTTTGAGATTGTCGGTTTGAATTTCTGCGATTATTCGAGAAACTAGACAAAAATTTTGACTCGGACAATCTCATCGTACTTCAGTTCTGAATTCAGTTATCGGCCAATTTTCGAAGCCAAAAGCGGAGACTAGTTTGCCTAAAGGGGTATAACTAGTTCGTGTACACAAATTTCATCCCGCCTCGTACTCTTTGTGGGAGGTCCTCTGAAAAATCATGGTTCACCTCGAAAGATGACTTATTCTACTACCTCGTCATATTGAATTCTACCAAAACTTGTTTTTGTGGTAATGATCAAATTCGAACTCTGAAGGCCTCAGTTAATCTACGAGATATTCAACATTGCGTTTCTCCCGCAAACTTGCGAAAACTACTCCTGGTGCTCAAATTGGATTTTTACAGCGCACTCTAGTTCTCTTCTTCTTCATCCTGACAAATTTCAAGCTGCATGCACTGGTGAACCGAAGCAGTTGCGCAAAATCCCGTGTCATCCATGAATATCATCAACAGACGTTGGGGAATTGATTTTTCTTCTAGTGTTGCGTCCACCTTCTAATATTTTAGCAGAAAATTCACTTTTACGTGAAAAATGATAAGTTTATGTAAACCTCCATATTCACGGGCTCCTCCCCTGGTAGAAAATGGGAATAAAATTGGATAGAAATGGGCCCAAACTAGCCATTTTCTGGTCGAATTGGTCAGAAATCGTTCACTTATGGCTAGTTCTTGGCCATCTCACGTTCGTTTTTCTACCAGGGTCCATATTTGCTTATTCACGGATAGGCAAATGTTCCCCATATCTCGATATCCTCATAAAGATAATGGTATTTGCGGGGTTTTGTATTAGCGGTGATTTTCTCTGGAACGTACCATACGCGAATGCAAAGGGTTCACCCGTACTCTAATTCATTTTGTAGGCTTCAAAATAGACTCCAAAATGAACTGACCATGAGTTACATTTAAAAACATCGATGTGGACGGAATCTATGAGCAAATAACGCTAAGAGTGGCGACCTTAGTTACAGCCACCTTACTTGATATTATTACGTATAATTCACATAAGAGGCTTTTTAAGTGATAGCGCAGTGCACTCTTTGCAAGATTGGCGCATGCGCAAACTTACTTTCGTGAATCTTCACATTTTTTACGGGGAAGATATTTCTTCGCGTACATGAACGGCATCCGTAATAATATAATCATAAATTTTAGGCTCGAGACGACCATTTACGCACTTAGTGGTTAGCTTGAGACGACGACCTTCACGAATTCAAATCATTAAAAATGTAAATAAACCTGCGAACCCCTAAAAAAGTGAATAAGAATACTAGAGAGTCTGCTAAAAGGTCCATTGCATAATGGCGTAGCATTAGCGATTCGGAGTGGCTAGGGATTCATTCCCATTTCTCTGCTCTTTCCACGTTGTTGAAGCTCGAGATTGGAAAACATATATTTTAAGCAATGTTCCCTCGAGATTTTTCGAGAACGAAACTGAATTGGCAATGTTGCAGCAGAGCAAGAGAAATGAGGAAAAGTTCACAATTCTGGGTCACCATGTATATCCGTCTCGCTGAGCCCGTGCTGCATTCATGTAATTTCTTCAACTGACGACGACGACGACGACTATCGTGGAAAATAACATAATTCAGTTTTGCTCTGTGCAAGGACTCCAGCCGAGCGCGGGCGGATCTTACGCTCTCGCAAATACTTCCTTGCATCTCGTATGACTAAGTAAACAGCCGACAGAGTATGCAAATTTGCATACGTCTGTAAACTTCAGTCAGCGACTCACCCGAAACTATGCACAAGACGTTTTCAAAGTTACTTACTTTGATACTTTGATCACTTTAATCATCATTAAACCTCGCCGCCATTGGTTCATTCTCGAGAGAAACGTTCGTGGGATTTTAGTTGATTCAAGAATCATCAAGATCAAGATTCAAGATCTTCATTTTCTTTGGTCAATGCTACAATGTATTCTATTATAATTGTTTGTGATTTTGAGCTGAAATCCGAACATTGCACCAGAATTAGAATTCAAGCTCAGCTCCTAAAGTTAAATTACTCTTGCAGTGCGTACCTGGACTCGGATTAAGGGGGAAGTTGCATTAATTAATCATATTTCACTTGAATGAGAAGGTTGAAGTTCGTTTGGGAAAACTTGACCTGATTCCATCTCCACAGCATACAATGGAGTAAGCAATGTAATGATGTCTCAGACCTACACTGAGAAATTACAGAGAACCAACTAATCAGTCATTTCCGCTCGCGCTTGTCATCTTTCTAAAGTATGCGTTTGAGGAATTGGGTTGGAGACCTTCATGACGAGTATTACGTAAAATTAGTAGGAGGAAGCAATTCGAGCCAATAAGTCTGGTCGTATACTTACAAGGAGTGGGTTCGCCATCCGGTAGCTCAATCTTGCTGAAAACTTTTTTACCTATTCTTTGAAGTTCAGTCGAATAGGCTCTCTTTCCAAAGATATAGACAGGAACTTCAGCATTGCAAGTATATCTAAATATACAAGTTTTCAACATGGGCTTATATAAGTATGCTAATGTTTTTTACTGTATCTTTGGAGCGGAGGCCCATTGGACTTAACAAAAAACTACGCGTATCTTTTTTTGGTTCAAAGAATGTGTGAAAAAATTTCGAGCAAGATTGGGCTCCCGGAGGTCAAACGCTATTCTTGTTAGTTTTTCCAAAAAAGAGCATCCCTAGCGATACATGGGACGAGAGAAGGGGAGTCTGTGATGATCAATCGGTGAATTTTTCTGCACTGAATAGCAAGTCTGATTGAGGACTAGATTCTGGCTAATTACTATGCAGCTTGACACAGAAATTGATGATATTGATTGTAGTATCGTACTCTTTGATACCAGATTTAAATTCCCACAAATATATTAGACAGAGCTTGACTTGATGACAAATCTTCTCTACATGTCAGGAGCAAACGATCCACGGCACTCACACAAGGGTTTCCGCGAAGCAAGTCACCGCGACCGAAGAGAGCGAGCCGAGTCCCAAGAGTCGAGTTAAGAATTTAGCCGTCGGTGGTATTGTGGCTGCTGGATGAGTAACGCATGGTTGAACAAGCGAGAGGTTGAATAACGCATGTTGCAATTGCAGCGAGCGACACTCGCGACGCTCGCGATACGTGGGCCCGCGCTTCCGTCGCGACGTCGAGAGTCGCTCTTCACCTCGAGCCGCTCTTTCCGCAGCGGCCTCGCTGCATACATACATTTCGTTTGCATGGGAATTGAATTCAGCAATGACGCACGCCGCGTCGGGACGGCACACGATCCTGCCGCTTCATAACCCGCGCAGAGGACCCGACGCGCGACGGCCCGTTACATCGCGTTTGCTCGTTGCCGCCGTCGCCGTTAGCGCACGCGCGATCAAATCCTCGCGACTCGTCGGTCCATACACGAGCGTCTCTCGTCCCATTTCGCTCGGAGAATCGTGTTTCATCTTCGCTCCGGCTGCTCCTTTTGTCCTGACATGAGAAGCAACCTGCTCCGCTCGCGCGCAGAGCCTCCGGCCAAGACGCAACTCTGCCGCGTTCTCTCTTTGCTCTCGCGCTGTACACGTATATACGGCGGCGTGCAGCGCGCAATCCTCCCGCTCTCGGGCGTCGGAAAATAGGGAGCTCGGAACAAAGTAAATTGGTTAGTTGAGGCTACATGGATTTCCGAGCCGTTGGATACTCGAGCCCGGGATACACGTGTGTGCACTAGCCGTCGGTATATGCGAGCGCTCGTTTTATTGCGAAGCTCGACAAAGGGGCGAGAGCGAGAGCCGCGAAAAAAGCATCGCTTCGAGTTTCTTGCTCTGCCAAGGCAACAGTTACACACATTGAGTGCGCGCTCGGCAGTGACGAGGGGTGTCGCGAACAGAGCGAGCGCTGGAATGAGTATGCACGCCGATGTGAGAGCATTATGTGGTTACGCGTGCACGCACGAAGAGTCGCTGGGGCGGGAAATGAGACACGCTCGGGATCATTGTTTATTTTCTTGGCGGACTCGCTCTCGTAGAGTCTGATACGTGTCTCTGGGCAACGTATCCACGAGTTACGGCGCGGAATACGAGATATACTCTACATGACTCGTTCATTTATTCATTTCTAGATTCTAGTGCCGCATTAGTTATTCTGAGTATGCAGGGAAATGGCTCTGAGCTAACAGGATCTGATCTCGGTTGGAATACTCTAGTTATGGGACTGGACCTCTTCTCATTTTACGCTTGATAAAATCAAGTCACAGTGAGCGGTATTGATTTCCAACGATTCGTGATCTTTTCCTTCAGAGGTCTTCAAAAAATCTAAAAGATTTTTAATGTTTTTCCACAAACCAATAGACGTATTCCTCGTATACGTACTACCATGAGCCGGGGCTACTTTGGTCCACTCATACTTTAGGCATGATTTCAGATGATTCTGTTGTAGAAAATCTTGTGGTGATTTATTTTGCAGATTTTGACGTCACCTTCAAAATTAGGCCTCGTAAGATACTCCAGGACGAACCTAAGCAAAGTCATGCGGCCAGGATATGAAGGGACCAAAGTAACTCCGGTGGCCAAAGCAGCCTCGGTTGACGGTACCGCCAAATATTGATTTGTTCAGGAGAAAAAATTCACGACGAAATATCATCGAAATTTCAATTCTGTCACTCTCTACTCTGCTAGAAAATAGGAGGAAGGAAACAAGATGTGGTAGAAACAGGCACTCGAATGAGTTTCAGCATAGCTCATGACTCTCGTAGAATGTGAATCAAAGCGGGTAACGGGAAAACTCATCATCACTCGGATCTCGTGGGCAGAATGAGATGATAAAATTCAAGGATATCAGGCAGTCTGATACAGGAGCGAGCGACGAATGAGAGAGTGGGATCCGCAGGTTCCCCGCAGAGAAAGAAGCTCGAACGCGGTCGCAGGAGAGAAAGAGTGCGCGGCTGGCGTCGCTCGAGATCGAGCTCTGGGCTTTTGAATGGCGCGAGGACGAGCAAGCGGGCGGGCGCGCGACATAAGCTGGCTCGCCTTTGTTTCCAAGCACAATGCCGGACTATATACCGAGCTACACTACTTACCGCGCCGTAGAGCGGCTCCTGGGCCTCTCTGCCGCAGCCGAGCCCGCCGCGGCTGCCTCTTCTAACTATTCTCGCGATTTCTTGCGCCCTCGAGCCCTTCAACAGTCGACGATGAGAGATTTGCGGATAAAGTAAACGCTCTCCCGCCCGGTCTCGCTCTGCCTCGCTCTCGTCGGGTTCCCGGAGCGCGCGGGCTCGAGCGATCTTCGATTACTTTTGAGTGCCTCCGCGCGCTCTGTGGATTTTTATGAAATCCACTCGTCTTTCGCTTAATAGCTCTCCCAAAGTACTTGGCTTACGGTTTCCAGCGCTGCGATGCATTCGTTTTTATCGCTTCTCTCTCTGTGAGGAGGCTTACGCCGGATTCAGCCGGGATTTCCGGATGAAAAAATTTAGCCACCAACCAGCGACGCCGACGAGAGGCCCCTCCGCGAGCTGCACGGCTTTGAAAGACAATGATTTCCCCCTCGTTGAAAGAGAGATCCAAGTCGCGAGATTAACCGCGAATTATTCCAGAGCTCCAGCTCGGATATGCGGGCCTGGCACGATATCGCACAAGTTGATATTACCGTCTCTGCGAATGCAGCTATCGCACCGTTCGATCTTTGGTGGAGAAGAGATGGCCCACAGCAATTGATATCTGAAGTAAATCGGATTCAATTTTCTCTCGATGTCGAAGAGTGGCTTTCAAAGAGCACCGACCCTAATTTTAGGGCGCAATTTAATGTTTCTTTCTTCTTAATAATTTCTATAACTCTGAAATTGACGAGAACCCAGATTCTTTTTGACTCAATTCAAGAAGGTCCACAATTTAAGAGCTATGTAATCCCGCATAACTGGGTGTAATATCCGAGGAATGAACCTCAAATAAATTGATTCTCTATGTCAGACTTAAATCGTAATACTTGACCATTCGGCGAATTTCGCAAAGCATGATAAAGAGTTGTTTTCCACTTGATGTTTCGTAGGGAGCTACACGAACCTTCTACTAATACATATCCAATTCCATTTGGTGTTTACACGAACGTCGGTGTAATGCTACGCACTCAATGCATCGGGTGCTACGACAAAGTTTCACATAAGTCACGGCTCTATCCTTCGAAACATTTGTTATGCTTTTATTCTCTCTGGGAGATGAAATATTCGATAGTAATATGAAGAGCTCAAATGGAAGCATCCACTGAAGCGTGTCTACGACTTTCAAATGGACATCCCATTTGAAAGTTGATTTTTATCGAAAATTATCTCACCAACATTACTCTTTGCTCTCAAAGATTCGAGGAACGATCGAAAAAACACTCTAATACTTGAGGTATGTGTCTCAATGGTAGATATTCGTGGATAAAAGCTAGGCTTTTAAGTTTGATATATTTTTATGACACAGATGGCTCATTACGTCATATATAGCCATTGAGTATGACGCAAATGAAGGAAGCGCAAGCGGTACTCCCTGGACGATTCGGCGGATCGATGCTGCGGGCTTAGTATTCGATGCACTTACGTCTGTGGCCGTCTCTGGTCACTGGCCTCCTAGCGTGGTTCGTTTTTAATTTCGTGAACGTCGATGATCACTCAACTTGAAGTGCTATTTGACCTGGATTCGCAAATGTCAATGCGAGCGCTTATCGAAGCTCTAATTATTCAAAGATGTATTACTCGCTCGCCTGTGCTAGGCCTCATTTTTTCTTTTTGAAAGTCAAAGATTCTGAGAGAACCCATAGCTGAGTTGTTAGATTAGACTGAAATTTGAGGTTATCTCTGTGAGAGATCACTAGAGCCAACGCAGATTTTCGGTTCCCCTTTGAAAATCCTGAGTTCGTTGGGATGGTGCGATTTTCTACTCATTCCACGAAGCGAAAAGGAGTAACAAAGAGGATGTCATGTACACAGCCTTGACTACACTGAATCTCCGAGTCCACAGCTGAATAAACATCCATTCTGATCATATTCAAATCTAAAATCATATAATCCATTTTGACGTGGAATTTTGCTACTGCTCGTGATGATGTACTTTTGAGTTGGAGATGCTATATGAAGATTGCATGAGTGATTGATTATGATACAAATAAAATTTGACCCTCAATGACTCCGAGTCCCCCAATTACCCCGATCAGCGCGAAATGCAATGATCTCGACGGGAAAGCGAGGAATGGTGAGTAGAACCCTCACCTGAATAAGAATCGTCAATCTGTGTTCTTACACCAAAAAGGTGCTCTGCGAAATTCTGGGTAGAATTCACGGGTCCCAAATGCATCAAAAGTCGAATTTAAGTAGCTTAGAAACCAATACCATGTTCGATGCACAAATAACTTTCCAATGCAAAACCTCGACTTTAGTATATGCTAGCAATATTTTTTGAGGTAAACTTGAAAAATGACAAATTTTGCGTTGAGCTGGGTGCATGTTCTTCATCTTCATGAACAAAGCACTTGAGAATCTCAGGGTCAGAAGCGCGTTGGAATTCATGTTCAATATCAAAAGCGAGATTGAGGATGGGAATCCCAGTCTTCTCAACCGAGCTTCTTTTTGAATTTGCCTCAATCTCTGCTCCTTCCGAGAATGACAAAAACAAAGATCCGCTCTTGAAACGAGTGCTACGCGTGGTTGATTCATCGAAGTCTCAAAAGTAGCGTTGATACACTGTTACGATAAAAGTGTTCAAGATATAAGGAGTCAGAAAATCAACACTCCGCTGGGAGAGTGCCCCTGAGAATTCTTTTGAGAACAAGTTCCGTCAGTTAAAATCACTCTACATCCTTTGAGATTGTTAGCTTTGGAGGTTCACCACGATTTCAGAGCGATCACGCTCCACTGGGTGTACGATTTACTTTTGAAATACTCGGAGCTCGGAGCTTCTGGTGATTCATATGTTTTCTTTTTCTCTCAAGTTTCTCAGACCAGACGGTTTGCAGTTTCATTACAGAGGAAATCGTAAAAGCAACACAGGCCATTAACACACATTTTAAATTTCATCATCTCGTCTGCGCTGTGGACCGAGGAAAATCATGATGAATCATAACCATATCTGCGAGATTTTGGTCTCGTATTATAATGCTCATACTCCCCGGTAAAGTTTCTTCGATACTACTGTAAGGAAAATCCACGAATCTGGCTCGAGTCATCAATATCGTATTATGCTTATTCAACTAGTGTTCCCTTTCGTCCTTAGCAATTGTCTTTTGAATTTCGAATAACTGCATGGTTCATTTATTCGAATAGAACTGAATTTATATGGGCTCTATGTCTATGCATAAGGGCTGTACTCCCACGGGTTCATCGGAAGATCCGGTCTCAATATATTCACTGCGACGAGGTGATAGAAAAGAGTTGGCTCGCGATTGACAATTCAAGGCTCATTTGCAGTGGCAAGGAACTTGGAATTCGAGAATTTCAAGATAATTTTGGAAGTGATTGAAGGAGTACGCACAGGGTTCTTCGCAAATGAAAGAATCTGAAGCCTAATTGACCAACTCAGACCGAGCATACGTCTGATTGATTTCTTGGAGCGGGAGACGATCATTCCTATGAGTGGTATAATCCACAGCCCTCGTATCATTCATCTGGTACACCATTGCGAGTGAGGACCCCATAACGAGGGAATAAGAGGGTACGTCTGCTCCGGCTGCCGTCTCACCTCCGCGACGCGAGCGATTTGACTCGCCCACGCGCTCGTACCGAATCGTCCAGCCTGAATCGACTCCATTGAGACACGCTTTGCTCCCTGGTCCGAGTGATTAATCTTCGCGCAACGCAGAGAGCCAGACGTCGGAGAGCGCTATTCGCAGAGTGCGGCGCTAAAAATAGCGGCGGGCAATAAATCGCCGAAGTGGCAGCGGCGTCCGTAGCAGCAGCCGCCAATCAGGAAACAATCGGTAAGAACACGACGAACGGGCCAGAAACTCAGCCATGGCTCTCGACGATAAATAACAATTAGGACGCTCGGCTCTCCCCGCCACCTGGACCACGGCGCGCCTCGAAATCCGGAGACGCTGGCCGAGCAAAATCCACCCCCGCATAGCTGTATCCCCCGCAGCCGGAGCACTCCGACCAGAGGGCGGAAAGACGGAGAAATTCGGGAGGGGGGGGGGGAGGCGACAGTCTAATTGCGGACGTCGCTCTGTAGCGGTATAGTATATGTACGGACGCAGGAGGCTGTGCGGCGCCGCCAAGGAGGAGAGTAAGGAGTCGGGCCTGCGCGCTCGCGCACGTGTAGGTGCAGCTGCAACGCGCTCCGGGTCATCGGGAGGTCAGCCAGGGTCAGAGGCCGTCGAGAGCGCCACTGGTGTATTGCCTACTCTCGCTCGGACAACGAGATAACGAGAGGGGGAGAGAGGGGGCGCAGCCGCATTGATTAATTACGTTTGTTTTATTCCGCTGTGCCACAAGCAGGTACGCGCCGTGTACAGCTGACCGCTTCCATCGGAGCTCGTGGAAAATTCAGATCGCTGCCAATCGCGAGAGCCGCTCAGACCCGGTATCGACTCGGAAAAAAGCTATTTCGAAGGTGAGGGGCTCAATATTTCGTAGCTCGCACGCCCATCACGAATCTATTCTGGATGATGCGGCTCCAATTAAGAGCTCTGGCTTCCGACGTTGGAAAATTCAGGACAAAGTGAATTATTAGCCACGCCCGAGCGGCGAATGTCGTTTTCGCAGCTCTGGCGCGAGGATTAGCTTCGCAGGTACGCGGTGCAGCAAGAGAGTTTGGGTCCGTTCATCATTAATTCCGCGATCGATCAAAATTGCATGGCTTGGATCGTGCAACTTTGCCGCGCGAAATAATATCGCGAGCTGATATTTATGGAGCGAGGCGCGAGTCGGCTCGTTCGAGGTCGCGCAGGCGAGACAGCACACGGGGCAAACGAACCACCGAGCAAGACAGGCGAGGGTGGGCGCGAGATCCGCGACATGGGTAGTATAGCGAGATATAGGGGTGGGACAGAGGGAGGGAGAGAGAGAGGGAGAGAGAAAACTGGAGCCGCAATGCAGCGAGACGACCCGATAACGCCCTTCATATTTCGCGCTCGCGCTGCGGCGGCTCTCTGGCGCGCCCCATCAATTACATTTCATTTTTCGAGGCTGCGTCTCACGATAATGATCGTTAACAGGCTATAATTTTTACACACACGCTCGCTTTTTTACGAACTCAGTGCTCACGCTGCTCGATCTCTCGGGTATGACTGAATTTTTTTTGCGCCGCGCCGAAATTGAGCCCAGCTTCGGAGCTCGTGCGACCGCGGAATCGAGCGCACTCGAAAATTGCATTTTTCACCGTGTTTGCTGAGTGTGCCGAACGCGATCGACGATAGAGCGTGACACTGCGCAGTATCGAGCAAATAAATATGCGAGCGGGTGCTTAATTTGATCGTTGGATTGCACGAAAGCTGATATCGAAATGAAGAGTCGATAGAATCGTTGAATGCTCGAACCGACCTTGCTTTATTACCAAAGTTTCTACTCATTCAAGTTCGATGAAATCATCAGTTGCATTGAGGATTTAATTGGACCTGCTGAGCAGCTCCTTCTAGAGAACGAGTTGATGTCTCGTGGAATCAATCATCAACCTTTGCCCAACTAATACACAACGGAGGTAATAATTATAACGAGTCCATCATGTGCATGGATTGAGTAAATTATCACTTCTGCTCTATTCATCTCCCACTCATCGGTCCGATTGGAGCGTGGAATATAGACGTAGTATTATTACATGATTGTGTTGGTCAACTTTGGTGATTACAATTATGACCGCGGCAAGAAACTTGTAAGAGTGTGAAGCAATCTTCAACGTAAGAACGTTGAGCCAAGTTCTTGAATGAATAGGAATGACCATTCGACCTTGCAACATAAACAAAATCATTTGACAATCACCAATGAATCACGAGAATTTGGGAATCATTCCTGAATTTTGAGTCATTGAAGAATATTACTCCATATTGAATGGACCATTTGCGGCATTTATCGCGGTCTAATGCATGCCATTCTGAAAATCAAGAACTGCTTCCAAATATCACTAACTTGGGTACCTCAATATTCTCAAAATTATAATACTTGACTGCGATATTGGTGAGCATCTGCTGAATCTCATTCAAACGAACGGACACTGCTCTCTCCAACGTTTCAAAACTAACGAGCGAAAGAAAAGACCGGTAATCTGTTAAACAAAACATTAAGTAGAACCTCGTCAACAAGAAGCTTGAGTTTCAATTGCGAGCAAACGAAAACTTCACGTTGAAACTAATGCCGCCTGCTTTTAGCAAAAAGAGCCGCGCAAATGCTGGGAATCCTCCCGCATAAGCTCCAACACGCACACGTACAACCGGACATCAAACAAATTTCGCAAGCGAATGCAGCTTTTCGTGACGTCACGTAAATGTCAGCAAGAATAGTGGCCTTCCAATTCCAATGTTTCATCCAAAGCATCCCCTACTTTGGCTAGATAATCCGCGAATAACGAGGCTGGCCCATTAGAATAACAATTGTCGTTCATCTTCTTACTGTGCGTCTACACGATTCTCTCAAGTTTCCTCCAGCTTGTTTTCATGCTCGAATCTTTTTTTTTTCTCTATCCACCGGGATTATTTGTTTGAAATTCGACACACATTGCTGTATAGCGCTCCTTCTGGTCCGAGAAGGAGCCAAAACCAATTCTTACCTTCTTCATTCTCATCAGTCAACACCAAGATGGTTATTACTTACCAATTGAAAGTTTGCTTGGAAAAAGGGCTCAAGTCGGAATAGCATTTTCAAATGAGAATATAGAAACTGAATGAAATCGTCTAATCTGGAGCATCGTGTTTTTTCTTGCTCCTTTTCAAAGGAACTAGCTCGTTTGACTGGTATGAAGGAGAATTTTATAATTAGCTAGCCAAATATTACAAATGTGACCTGATTGCATCAATCCACTCGGAAACTTTTCGATTTTTTCTTCATTCACATCTGCTGAAATCTTCAAACGTCGGATTTTGCCATTAATGCCCCCCCCCCCCCCCATTGATGTCGGAGCGTGATAATATGCGTCAGACATTGTAGAATAACTTCACTTGCTGGTGATTTTGGTGAATTGATGAATATATCTAGACAACCACAAGGATCGCGGAAGATGCAAAGCATAAATTCAATACTTAGGAATGACTGTTCTCTCTTCTCCAATAAAAGTACGAGGCTCCTAGTATTTTTTCTTCAAAATGAATTCGCAACAATTCGTCTCAATAGTCTCTTTTCGTTCTCAAGGTACGGACTGTTTTTAAATGGGTTGTGTATGTTATTCAGAGAATCTTACGAGTACTCATAGAAAAGAAGTAAGTTTTTGCTCGAAAAGGGACTCCTTGCAAGATTGCCTGAGATGAACTGGAATAAAATTACAGGTTGGCTCAAGTTACCCCTCGTGGTGCGAGTCGAGCCACTCCACGATACACAGCCCAAACATGAGCTGCTCTTACTAGATGCGTAAGCCTGAGTCAGTGATAAGTTCAACAGATGATTGATATGATCAAAAAACATCACAGAGACGTCAATTCATGAGTCATGCTGAAACATGCTATAATTCCTGACTTTTTGAGACACATGAGTTCGCCTTTGGGAAAAACCATTGGAGCACCTATCGAGAGACTTCAAATGCTCTCCAAAACAGATCTTCTGAATACAATTGGCCAGTATGCCTAAAATACGATGCCGTGACGTAACGATGAAAGGTTCTAGGAAAATTCTCAAATAGGAGGTTATACCTATACTATTAATCTGAAAGACACATCCGGTCATTCTTCGAAAACTTTCAATTCAGGTCAATTAAATCAGATTGGATGCTTTATGAGCTGGCAAATTATATAAACTCGAATCCAACTCAAACCCGGAGCAGTTTTTATTGGGTCAAAATCTGCCCGAGGATACACGAGTATCTATTTAAAACTCTCAATTCTCGGGGTTCAATTTCTCGTAACTCTCATGTTTTATCAATACACTCTACACTCGTTTGTACTGAACCTCTAAATTTGGATTCAATCAATGTTGAAGCCTTGATAAACTTGTAAAGCTCGAGATAGAATCGCGAGGAAATTGGACGAAGAATAGTCGAATCTAATCGAATTATCGTTTCCTACCGGCAGACTAACGTGTTCATCCGCAATTGCACTCGTGCAGATATCAGCAATATTCTGCTGAAATCGGCGAAACGATAAAATAAACAGTGCAGAAGAGGATGAAAAACTCTGCCGTTGGGCCGATTCCTGCGATGATAAGGGCCGTTTGGTGGAACGAGCTCGGCGCGGCGAGCACGAAAGAGGAAGAGAGAAAGAGAGAGAGAAAAATGACGTCGGGTTAAAAGGGACAAATGAAGAGAAAAAGCAATCGAGCCAGAGTTAACTTGGTAAGCACAGAGTCAGCGGAGAGCTCGATTCCAGAGGCAAACAATAAATAACCATGTAAAGGCCGACGCACGTACGCGATGCACACGGGTGTAAACAAATGGAGCGTGATCCGGGCCACAGTCTCATGCGCCCGGGCAGCACGTGTCGTACGTGTGGTACATGAAAATACCCGACGATGCAGCCCATGGACGGATGAATTAATGAACGGATGAATGGCCGAGTGAATGAGTGAAGAGCGAGCAAAGTATTCGAACTCGTGACGCGCTCTGGGCTGAATTATAGCGATGCGCGCCAGGGCGATGTGCGCAAGTGCGTGACTGGTTTGCTAATTTCCTTCCACGTCACGTGTGAAAAGCACAGGTGCAGGAGCTTCCGGAGCACCGATATAGATCCCACGTTCATACACCTCGCTGTATCGTCGCTTTTCTTCAGCGCGGGTTAGCGTTCCTTCAAATCTTCCTCTCTCGTCGTCTCTCACCGCGGCTAAGGAGATTTTGCGGGATTCGCGGGGAGACCAACTCATATGTGGTTGACCGCGCTTGCATCGTCTTTTTTGGTGCCTCATATGAGCCAGCTGAGCTCACGTTCCCGTTGAAAGTCCGCCAATAGGCGGAGCGTCTCGGAGCTGGATAAGACGGGATCGGAGACCCGCCCGCCTTCAAATGAAACGAAGACGAGGAGAATGATGGGGCTCTGCGTGCTGCTGGTAACCAGGAAAAAACTTCATCGGGCTTTAGTGCAGAGAAGGAGAGTGAAGCAAGAGAGGGGGAGAGAGTCTCTGCGATTGAGCGGGCTTTCATGGGAGATATTGAGTATTAGAGGAATAAGTCGAGTGAGCATATATTGACTGTGACGAAGAATACGATTTCATCTCAAGGGTCCGCGCATTGACGACAGTTAATCTCGATGAAGAGTAAATGGTCATGAAATAAGCTGAAAGCAAAATATTCACCGTAATTCTTCAGCTCTTTCCATCCAAAATTCTCTACGGATCATACTTTACAAAGTCATAGTTCTTCCAACTCCAACGAGAGTGTTCTATAGAAGTCACAAGCTATCCTTGCATAGAATGTTTCTCCAAAGGACTTATGCTATTGCGATCCATTCGATCATGGATGAGTTTGTAATTTTCTTACTCACAGGAAGGTAAAATCGAAATGTTACAAGGTTGTGAATACCAATCCCTTAGAAATGTCACGACAATCTAATACAAAGGTTATGATATGAAAGACATGAGAAATACTTCAATACATCATATATCCTATTTCAGACAGTTCAATAGATGCCAAGTCCAATCGGACGAATCCAGGATATTCAGTAAAGATTGAATGCAAAATGCTCGAAAAGTTATGAATACTCCGAAACTGAAATAACGGAATTCCAGGTCCAGAGATTGACCTATATTCCCTAAGATTCTGTTTTCTTCTGACAAAGTTACATAAAAAAATTCATGGGAAGACTAAGAAACTTACTGCGCGAATAAGGAATTCACTACAGATTCTTCATCCTGAGTTGAGTGTGCTGGACAAACTCTCCGTCGGATTGAGGGATATGAATGATTTGTTGATTGCAAATGAAAGCCTCAAACATTTTTGGAAACACAATAAATTATGGATGAACTTCTTGATCTTGGAGGACAATAGCGAGTGGAATAACACTATTTTCCTCCAAGATCAAGAAGTTCATTCATAATTCATTGTCAATCGGGGACGAGAAATTATGTACTCAAATTTTCGGAAATACGTGTCGAGTCGCTGGCCAAGAGATTCCAAAATTTTCGATGCAGTGAAATTTTATGGAGCTTCAAAAGATGAAAGCTGACACGATCTTCTAAATTAGTTATTTGCAGCAGTGATTGAACAGCATTCTTATGAAATTTACAGCCCAATAGCACTGATTGCTCTATTTTATGACTTTCAGAGAATTCCAATCTTTACTAAATATTATGGGTCAATCGGTACAGATTTGCCATTAGTTATTGCATCAAAGGTGAATACATTTCAGACAAAGAGACTTTTGAATGTTAGATCGTCTCCCGTTTTGAGATATTCTCTCATATATTCTCATCTTGAATTGGCGATTCGTCCAATTTCCAGCTGTAGGTCCAATGAGTGGACAAGAATTTTATAACCTTCCTAATATTCCCCTCAAAACGGGGAGGAAAATAGAAAAAAGTGAGAAAGGATAGTCAGAGCTGTAACTTGATTGGAAAAATACTTCTGACGAGAACGAGGTCGACCGATGAGGATACGCTATCATTGCACTTTTGTGTCGTTATGATTGGAAAGAAAGTACGAAAATTTTATTACAGCATAAGCGGCAGTCCAGCGCTTTCACCGGAGTCCTCCATCTCTAAAACAAT
Organism: Eretmocerus eremicus; assembly: GCA_030522705.1. NCBI lineage: Eukaryota > Metazoa > Arthropoda > Insecta > Hymenoptera > Aphelinidae > Eretmocerus > Eretmocerus eremicus. Next base: position 14,272 of record JAPYYZ010000044.1, on the reverse strand, counting down.
ATTTCCTACTATCCACATTTGATCGTGTGCCACAAGCATTTCAGCGTCTTTCATGGTCCCTGCATAAGGACCCAGCACTGAACTCTCATATTTCAGACATCCTAGCCTCACTCCTCTACTTTTGTTCATCCATAAAACTCATAAATACCTCTTATTTCACACATTATATAGACGTTTCTTGAGCACCAATTTGGTCCAGGTATTACTCGAAGAGAAATGTGTAGCTTATCAGAGAGTCTTTGATCTCGGGAGACTTTTTTTTGATAAATCACTAGGAAACGTTGGAGATTCCAAGTGAGAGAAATAAGCTATAACGCCTACTGGACTATTTTCGGAAGAGGAAATATTAACTCGTCGTGAACATGATAATCATCTATTTTACAATCTTCCAACAGAAATGATACAAAACTGATGGAAGAATCATTTTAAATTTTCACGATACGTACATAAAAAGTTGTAACAAAATGTTGGAAAACGCGCTTGTTCACTGTAGTAGATAGTTGACGGCGGCGAAAATCTGATCGATTTTCTTCAGTACTCAAGGTGTAGAACTGAAGAAATATTTATGAATCGGGTGATTGTCTCATTGGATCTCATGGAACGAGTTGTTCTCATAGAATGGTCCTCATTTGAGTTTCTCAATTGAATTATGAAAAGAGTCATCTTTGCTCGTGGAGTTGAATAATCAGGTCATGGGCCTCCGGACTCATTGAAGTGCAGAGTTCATTTTCAGAATGACCGAAGTTTCATCCGTTACATTCCAACAAGGATGTTTTAGCTTGTTGAGTCTAAAAGAAGCGCCACATGATGACTTTAAAAAAATTGACTCTGACAAAAAAGCCAATTTCTGGTTCAACAGAATGAAAGATACGAAATGCTTCAAAGTTCAAAAAATCGCACTTACTACGTAAAAGCAAGAACAACATTTATATCAATGATATTTAGTTCGTAAATCGGCATTGCAGGACTAATTTTATATTCCTTTATCAACCTCAAATTTGAGGCCGATTTATAATGAAATATCGATCACAATTTGATCGTCGAGATGTTAATCAATGAAAAAATGCGTCTGACTGACATCGTGAAAAGAATCGCCTGGACCCAGGATCGAACTGGGAACCTTCTCTGCCAGATGAGCTATCTAGGGCTCGGCGACTCTCTGTCTTGATGTCAGTCATATACTCGGAATTGAGTACTCGGGATAATACTCGTTATGGAGTACTTGAGGTGATACTTGTATACGAGTATCAACCCGTGTGCTCGATCAAGGAAATCACATACTCGAGTAGCGTACCCGAAGTTGAGTATCACCTCGAATACTCCGGCGCGAGTATCACCTCGATTATTCGATCACAAGTATTGCCCCGAGTTCTCGATCATGGAGATCACCTCAAACACCAGATGGCAAGTATCGATTTATATACTCGATCACTAAAATCACCTTGAGTACTCGATCACAAGTAGAGCGAGATGTTTGGATGATCTTTGGATGCCTCACGTGAATCCGAAAGTTGAATATTCTCAAGTTGACTATTGGAATGTGAAATCTTTTTTTCCTTCCGATTCTGAAGTCAAGAGTCTGATATTTCACGAAGAAAAGACTGTTTCTCAAATGGTAATCCTGTGTAATTATCTCCAGCAACTCTATCGAGTCACTGACCTTAAGTTCTAGCTTGAAGAAAAAAGTCTCGCCCACTAATCATCATGAATGAGGATTCCAACAGAGTTCGATGTATTTCGAAGAATTTTCATTTTTCACAATCACCGAGCACGTGGTCACGACCCGACTGGGATGGAGTACGTTACAAATCACTGAATCGAACATACATAACGTACTCCGCGTCGATAACTCAGCCATATGGCTATGCTCGGCTTCCGCATTATCAGCGAATCTCGCGAGCACTTGCAAGCTCCACGTTGTGCCAAAATTAATAGCCTCACTCCCGATTGGTCGGGGTAAAGAATGGAGGGCAGATGGATGCGCTCGGAGTGTAAAAGCTGGGACAAGTTTAATCAGGCAAACGTGGCGAGCTCGGCCGAGGGCTGGAAACAAAATCGAGTTAATTAGTCGAGCCAATAAAAGCTCTCGCTCTGCATGACACAGAGCACGAGCTTGACGGGGGCGGAAATTCGCGGCAGCAGCGTGACGTTGTCAGCGTTAAATCAAAGAGAGGCACAGAAGGAGGGGGGAGGGGCAGACAGGCAGACTGCACGCCGTGCTGGAGAGGATAGCGCGATCGAATTCTCGCGCGAATATCTGGAGGCAGCTGACCCTGCAGCTCTCTGTGCGGCCCTTGTGTGCCGAGTGCCGATACGCGCGCGCATGTGTGCCCAGTCGCGGTGATGGAATGCTCATCTGGGTGCACGGCTGCGCCGCAAGACTTGTGGACCGTGACGATATCCGTCCGCCACCAGCGCCATTCGATACGTCGGGCTTGCCGGGACCTCCGGTCTCCCCCTCGTCCTGCATTATACATGCGCGTCTGCGATTCGAATCCCCTTCTCCTCAACAGCTGCGCGATTTTTTCCCCTAAAATTTCATCCGGCTGCGTATTACATGTGAAAATGATGCGCATGAAAAGATTGAAACGACCACGGCGAGTTATGAAGTTGGCGCAGAGCCTCGTCCAGAGCAATACCGTAAGCGCGCACCGGATATTGAAGTGGAGGGAAAAATCAAAGGCGTCAACTTCAAAGGCAGCTGGTCACCTACTCTGTCCCGGCACTATGTCCTCGCGCGCATAATTTCATGTATGTGGACATACGCATTGAGCTGCCCTGAGCTGCTGTGACGTGTACACTTGTACCTCTCTGTATACACATGCGCGGGTACAGAGATCCGCGTCAGCCTCGCGCGATCTATGTCTCTGCGCCTCTGTGCCGGAGAGCGTACATATGCGGAAATGTTTTCGGTGCATTGCACATACACGTGAGTAAACGCTCGCCCGTGTTCGCAGCATCTGCCCCGATTGTAATACATAGGTCGTCTGATCAATTCCATCATTCGAGGCCTGACCGTATTTGGATCTGTGACCCGCGAGTCCGATGCGAAACCGCAGTAGCTACGGGGCTGAAACAGGCAAGAACGCTTCACTCGGCTGAGATAGGTTTGGGTTTTACAATGGATAGAATCCACCTGGCAGCTCTGTTGATACAGACTGGATCATCTAATATTGTTCATCAGAAGTGATGGGAATGGCTAGGAAGGGTAGGTACAAAGTTTGTCAATTGAAAACATTTTGCTGTTGTGATTTAGCAATAATGGAATTACAAAAGTCTAAAGAGGCATTGCAATGTCGTGACTCTTCCCTAGTAACGGAGTGATTCGGATCTTACATGATCCTCAAGTCTTAAGCTCAGCAGGAGCAACATTTTTAGAATTGGTTCTAAAATTAACAAAGCTGATGAAACTCTATCAGCTCACAAGCTGCACACTCTTCAAGAAATGACTTTCCATTCACAAATTGATTTCAACCTTATCTAGGACGACAGAATTTGTTCGATGGTCTTCGTATCCCAGGTAATTATCTTGCCACATGCTGATATTCTGCATCATATACTTGTCGACATGCTATCTCAAGTTGGCATATGACATTGATACCACAAAATTGTTATCGGAACATTAAAAAATAATCATAGCCCATTGTCTTAGCATGTTGAGTAGCAATGAAATCACGCAAGTGCAAGACACGGAGTACTAGCTTGTGTCAAGATAACTACGTAGAATACTCTAGCAAAAGTCACAATCTTGATCAAGGTAGGAGTGAAAATTTTCAATACGAAAAAGAACCTGAATTTAATTTGATTTCACTTCGTGCTATTATATCATGTCAGCGTACTTCTTCTGATCGCAAAAAATAATCACAAAATGCGGTTCTTACAAATATTGATAATAGCTGGCAGGATGGTCGAGTCGGACTTTAGAGAACGCATTGGATTTGATGGAATTTTTTGCGAAAAGCAAAAGGCCGCAGTATCACTGGCATGTGGAGATTGCTCGAAAAAGCACGGAGAGAGGTCGCGAATGAGTGCGAATTCAAACGCAAATTGGCGCCCGTTGCCTGGTAACGCTCAAATTAGTCCAATGAAATAAAACGTTTACGTCATTCAGCGCTCTTCATTTCCATAACTTTTGTCGAAAATCTTTTCCATCCGACAGAGGATTTCCAAGAGGAATTAGTTCGTGGTTGAAAAAATTCACCCTCCTCAGTAAAATACGATTCATTGACGTAACTGATTGTTCCTGCTCATCTCGGTGGAGGTGCGCATTTTTTGATTGAAATTCTGGGAAACTATATTGTTAGGAATACCTAGCAAGTTCTTTGGTAATAATAAATGGTACACGATTCTTAGGTTGTGAATAATAACCGCACAACGGGTATTGTTATATCCGTGGAAAGTGCAGCCTTGCACTGATTTCAAATATCAACTCCGCAATTATTTTGCGAGGTGTCATGTTTGCATTGTGGTCATTCCTGGAATCGTTCTCAACATAGTCTCGAAGTTTGAAGAATCCTTAAAAGTGGTCCAAATCATCTAAAATGACATCCAACGAATAATGGAATTCCAAATGGATTGAGTATTACCCTTCTTTGAGTATTTCACCCCCTCAGGAGAGTCAACCGCCCCAAATTTTGCTCAACATGTTTCATGCTCTAAAGTCTCATCACTGTCTGAAGTATATTTGCAGGTTTCAGAATCTCATCGAGAAATTAGTTTTGCTTGCATATGGGAAAAGCATCCAAGTACGTGACAGTGAGCGGCCTTTGCTGAGCTTGTGTCTATTTCAATATTCTTCAAAGTATCTTAGCTCATTTTGGATGTTATTCAGAACACTAGAAATCAGTTGAACGATGTTCAATTCTAACAACGTTGTCTCATCACCGTGTTAGCTGCTAGCTCACGTCAACTTCACAAAAAATTCATACTTTCGAAATTTTCAAGAAAGTGTAACCTATTCTGTAATAAATGGTTGGAAGAGTGTCTTCATCGTTATACCTCATTCTATCCAAAGGGACTTGTCAAATTAGAAAGATCGTGAAAAAGTATGTGGGACGTGGCTAAATTGGTCTTGTTTGAACTTGCGGGTACGGAGATATCGTGATGCTTCCAAGGATTTGTAAAGAAGTGTAGTATTCATAATTGCTCATAAGACAGTGTTATGAGATTGGGTACACCCTTTCAGTTGGACAACCAGTTTCCGTATTTTGCTGACATGATCAGTCAATAACCAAAGTTTTCGAAAACTGTGCGGAAAAAATGACTAAAATTTGACTTTACGCACGGGCTATCGACTTTCTATTCCGCACAGTATATCTAGATAGTATATTTCGATACAAGGGCGGCAAAACTTTTTCACCACAGCGGAATCAAAATACGTGTTTTACTCTCGCTCCGAAAAGCCGGAATGCCACATATTTTCGTACCCTCGTGGTGAAATGTATAATATGCAACTAGGGAGTAAGAATTAAGGACCACCCCCTCCCGGGGTTCTTGTCGGGGATAATGTTCATCCGGTAGGGACTGGTTCCTTATCACTCCCTAGTTGCATAATATTACTCGTGATGATTCCAACCGTCGCCTGCGGCTCGGGACGGAAACTCATCACTCGGGTGCGAAAAATTGGTTTTACACCCGTGTAGCGAACTATATTTCTTGACAATCTGTGAGTGAAAGTTGACAAACAGCGCGCACAGTCAACTTTTACGCTCAGAATGTCAAATAGTATAATTCGATACTTGCACGTGGCGGTTTCGACTTTCTCGTGATAACTCACAGTAACACGATTGTTTGATTACTCCTATCACATTTAAACAGATCCATTTCAGATAGCAGATCGTGAAATGATACATGAACAGCATGTTACTTAGGTATGGAAAGACTTTATATCACTGTGAGGCACTATAAGAATGTCCGAACTAATAATTACAATCAATCATGATGTGCAACTGTTCAACTATTTGCACACAGATGGAATTACAAACGTTATCCGATACCGAGGTTTCAACGCGTTCAACTGATTATTGTGCTTCAACGTGAACGCATCTCCAGATCCATGACATTAGATGACGCTTGGCCTACTAGAATTACAATGCACCTAGATCACCGGTGCGTCGTCTAATTGAGCTGGCTTACAGTATTGTTTTCTACAAAACCAGCAAACTCAGAGTGTCCTATGGCAAGGATTCGTCGTCCTCTACAGCAAGGTTAGATTAAATTACTGATTTCACTGCGAAACGTGGCATTCGTTGGGCATAGCGCTCCCCGTAGCTCTAAGAGGACTCGACGAACAACAAGAATGCACGCAACGCTTGATGAGTGATAAAAATCGAGTTTGGTCAGGCACTGCCAGCTCCAACTCCACAAGACCTTGGTGCAAGCTCGTGACGAAAATAGCTGATCGCCAGAAGGATCACTGACTAGTGGACTACAAGTCTCGGGAACGCGCTGCAAACGCCAGCAGCACGCGAGCTCTGGAGCTCCTGGGCCAGCAGGCTTTTCGAGAAGTTGCGATGGGTGAGTTTGCGCGCGTGTGCCTCGGGGCCTGCGCGAGAGGGAATATTTCCAGCTCGGCTCAAACTTGGCTTCTGGCGGATGCAGCCCGAGTGAGAGAGTGAGAGAGAGTAGCGGCCCAGCTCGCGGCAACGCTGTTATCGCTCGCTGCATTATTTTGGCCGGGCGCGAGCCCTACTCCGCTTGTCGGCGGGCTCCGAATGATTTATGCGCAATGGGCCGATGCGGGCGCGGCCGACTGGCCGCTTGCGCTCCGAAAGCGGCCTCATCTCCCGCGTGATGTGGCGAGCGAGCTGGCGATGCCCCGTGCGTCAAAGCATTAATTGTGCAGGAGCTGCGGCTCTCGCAACTGCGCTCTGATGCCGCGCTGATGTATACTCGACAATGCTAGATTTCGCGATGCGAGAGAGGCGGGCGGAAATCGGCCAGCGAGGCATCCTCCGAGTGGCACTTGTGGCGCTCGATTATTTCGATTGCTCGCGTTTGCAGAGGTCATCGTCTCATCAGATTGCCCAAATTCGAGATTGGCAGACTTTGGCGGCTGATCATATTCGCTGGACGATAGAGTTGTGGCGATTTGAGGTGTTGCCGGAAGTCTCCTCAAAATTCTGGATTTTCTGAGATTCCAATTTGAGTGTCTTGCGACAAGTCGATTTAATTTAATAAGAAGAAGATAGTTTGTTTTGTGAGATTCCTTCGATCACGATTGCATATAATGCGAGCTTCGGGTATGATGAAATGAAAATTTTGAATCAAGAGAAATTTTGTGGTTATTGAAGCATCGGGATGCCCGTGAACCAATACGTCCTCGGAATTGCGTACGTACAATAAGCATCAGGCAGGGTTTTGGGGGATACATCAAGTGTGCATCCATTTCCATCATGCGCGTCCGAAATTCGAATGTATGATCTAAGATCAAAAGTTGGGACTCAACATAGACAACGCGAACAATAACATGGTGAGTTTGCGATGTCATATAAAATATATGTGTGTGTGTGTGTGTGCTTCGAAAAGCATTTCCCTAAGATTCCATGTAAAAACGCGGTTCATCTCCATAAAAATGAAATAGAATGTGTGACTCCAATTGCACATTTTTTGGAACTCGAGCTACTGCATGGCTTTCAAATTGCGTACTTTGAACAACAGACAGAATCGCTATCATTATTCTGCAGGTACTATAGAGCATCGTGGAAGAGACAGCCAAAGCCACCCATAATGGGGAGAGGATCGCAATTCTCGCACGGCGTAAGTAGCGGAAGCAGCAGAGAGCGTAAGCAGTATACTTAATCGCATTAGAAAGTGCAACTACACAGCGCGTCTACTCTGCCAGGACTAAGCTCTTCAGTTCAAAAACAAGATGATAATTTGGGATAAATACTCTGTTGCAGGTGCTCACTTATTCACTGCTCTCTTGCTCGTCCGCTCGTTCGCTCAACCTCTCGTATTAGGACCGTTATTCTGATACTGAAATTCTACAGTGCACCGCGCTGCATTGCTTTGGTGTTGTTTCTCAGATTCTCTTCCTTCAGCTGATTGAAAATTCATCATCGTTTTGTCCAGATCCATAACCCACAAGGTTGGTGCTTACCTCGTCAGTATGAATATCAGAGTGCAAGATCATGATCTACTCCATTTGTTTTGTATCCCAATCGGCTTACAAATTTCTCAAATATGTGAGTATCGACGATGGAGGGTCTTAGTTACGGGCGGCCTATAATGCTTATAGCAAATTAGTCCCGTAACATCTCTGCGATTTGTACAGAGATAGCTGTATCCCTTCTGTAACCGGGTCTTCGAATGCCTCAACTTTCATTCCAATTTTTTCCTTCGCGAAACATTGTATGTATAGTAATGTCAGACCACACTCACGAAGGAGATGTCGTGATGAAAAACTTTGAAGAATAAGCATACACTCGCTTAGACCATCGAGGACTCTGTTGCGAAAAGAATACGATCGTATCTGTCACAATCGCAAGAATGCCCGCGAGGTTTTTTTTTCTGCCTCCGAAAATTGCTCTTGACTGAAAGTTCACGAACATCGTCATTTAGGTTCTGGGGAATCCGGCCAGCCGATCTGGATGTTACACGAATGAAGAAAGTCATAATCTTGTTGAAAGACAAAAATATCCGCCCAAGGGAAAAATTCTCCCATGAGTGATCCTCTTTCTGGAACATACCCTGCTAATTCGTGTGTAAATTTGACAGCACTCGAATGCATCAAGCGTTTCAAAGTCAGTCGCTGGTCCAATCCACAAAATAACATCTCCAGTTCAAAATCACATCAGTACAAGCACGAGCAAACTTCAAATTCCAATGAATATTCAGTTGTCGAATATCAGCTGACGAAACTAAATCTACGGAAAGATGCGAGTGCGGCGAGGTGCGCTGTGGAAGTACAGCTCCGTAGAATAAGGTCTTGGCCCCATACCACATCAAAATACAACCAACGCCCCCAGGACAGTTGACGAGTACAGTACGTAAGTATATATAACTCACATATGAATTATCAGAGAGCTTGGGTCGAGTGAGACCGGAAGAGCGAGCCGGAATCACGCAGCGAGGCGATAACAGCCGAGAGACGCGGAACAACCAGTCCTGTCAGTTTGCGCGAGATGCGGTGAAAATATTTCCGAGGCGCTTCCCGGTTGCGTACGGCGCGCATATCCAAGGCTCAGCGACCTCTTTTCTTTTTCTTCTCTCGTTAGCTCCTTTTTTTTCCTCCCGCACCTCTTTGTTTTCAAGCGTTCATTAAGCGCGACAGGCTGAAGTGGTTCTTTGCGCACTGGGTGCGCTTTGAATATGCAGAAGAGCTCACTCTGGAGAATCAACGAATTGAAAACTTGAACTGCCATCATCTGAAAGCGATTCACCAAGAGTGACTTTTTCGAGAACAATTATTCAGGGAATGTAAACTTGTGTCTCTCTCTTTTTTATCCCCATTCTGGGCTAATTGGATCGTGATTCTTGTATTGTGCAAGGGTTCCCCGAGACGAGATAATAATTCCATGATTAAATCGGATTCGGTGAATGTGATAACCAATATGAGCTCGCGCATTTATTGCAACGCTTTCATTACGATCGAATTCGAGCTCTCGGTATGACATTAAATTACAACTCTTGATAATGGAATGAGATGAGATTGAAAATCACTTTGGGTGAACAACTTGTGACGAAATGAGGGAATGAAACGCGCCGCCAAGAGAAATCAGCAGAATGCTTTCTCAAGGTGATTTCATTGATCATAATTTCTTCTTCTTACTATTCTCTAATTCGTAAAAAATTCGAATCATCATACCATGATTTATACAACTGGTGCATAATGAATAAGTCAAAGATTTGTTATTAGAGGAGAGTTGAACAATTTCGAACTTTCAGATAAATTCAGATCTCTACTGAAAAAGTTTTCGGTTCAATAAACTTATAATTATTGGAGTGGTCGAAACACCGAGAACGCGATTCCAAAAGCACTTTTATTTGAGATATGGATTTCCCTAGGCGCATGAGTAAGGTTGTACAACTCTGAAAGAATTTTTAGTCGCCTGCCAGAGCAAATTTTTCCACGGTGAATAGTTGTTGAAATCTATTTAATGTGAGAAAATCGGAATTACATAGCTGTTTCCAAATAAAGAACGATTCAAAAAACTAATCCGTGAGCCCCGAGATTGCTCAATGATCCTTCTCAGCTAAAAACGCGTGTATCTCCGACTTAACTTCTTAGAATAAACTTGATCAAGGAGTGGTTCCAAATGAAAGTGAATTAATCGTAGATTGGAATGAGTTTTGAGATCAACAATTTACGCACATGCGCTGAAAAATCACACGTTTACGGATGTAATTCAATCCGTTCATATCCTGATCCATGAAATGTGAGTTTTCTGCGCATGCACGTGGGATCTGAGTCTTGAAAGGGATTTTAATTGATAGCTGACTCAGATTCCTATGAAATGACCCCTTGCTATAGATTCGATTTGATGAAGCAGAGTTACTCATGTAGTTTTCTCATATCAAATCATCATCCACAAGAAGTCATTTTGAAGAAAATTGCAGTAGCTGTCGGCTCTTGAAGCTGCAAGCCCTTGTGCATGTACACGAAAATTCATTTCGCGAGTTAGAAAGTACTTTTGCAATTGTCGTTCCCGCTGTTTTAGCCACTTTTTACGGCTGAGAGATATTTGAAATAATCGATCTTCTTGTAGGATCGACCACTTTAACATATTCAAATAGATAACTAAGCACTCTTCAGAGAAAATCAATTGCAAAATAAACGAGTTTCCTCAGAGTTTTTTAAGTTCTACAGCGGACAAATGAGCTCTTAGAGGGCTCAGATCTAAGAATTCATAACTACAAAAGTTATAAAGATGGAGGGACAACAATTTTTGGAAATGTGAAGATAGTGACGTAGGATAGAGTCACAAAATTTGAAGGTAAGAGAATGAAATTTGTGTGAGTTACAGAATGACAAAGATACAGAAAAAAAAAGTAGGGGATATTTTCGGATGGACTCACATTTTTTTCTCTCACGACCATGATAATTGACGCAGCAAATTTTCCGCGTAGATTTCATCTGATGCAATGATACTCTTCTGAGAAAAATTGCTTCGGAACATGTCCGAAATCGTTTAGTGGATGAACAGGGTGTCCACGGAACTGACATGGAACCCCCATTACACGTATTGGTTCACGCGGCTTGAACCCTTTCATAAGCATTTGGCCATAGGACCTATGAAAATTGGTTGGTCTAATTTAATATTACAACGGAAAAATATTGGCATAGCGACTTTTTTCATTACATATCTAGATGAGAAGCAGAAAATGAGACGAGATACAAATTCCCAATTGTATTTCAATAGAATACGCGCGAAAAAATTTCTATCGAGTGGTTTCGAGCTTTTCTGTCAAAACGCGAGGTCATTACATGATCTGTAAGTTTCCGCGATAATGCCGATATATAAGAACAGATTGATTTACGAGGGCATTATAATCGCATTGAAAGAGTGGAGTAATTATCATTTGAACAACGCTTAGCCTATCCCTCAGTTTCTGTTTTTTTTTGTCATCAGATTGAGATAGACTGAAATGAAAGTATCAATATCGAAATGAATGGAGAGTTATTTGAAGAGGTAGCTCTCGATACTTGACTGCTTTTATTCGTTCGTTTAAGATTATTGATGTGTGGATGACTATTCGCTTATATAGAACTGGAAGATGTTGATATGCAAGTTACCTCCTGGGAGGAGTATAATCAATTTCGAATGACCTCTGTCGCTTTTAAAATATCAGACATTCAATCAGATTTATTAATCTTGTCAATTGATTCGTGACTTGGAGATTTTCAATCTTCTGAGTATCTAGCACCTGAAATGTTCATACATTATCTTCACGACTCATGATTCATTTATTGACACCTAGAAAAGATTCCATCCTCAAAGTAAACCCTCTCTCAAGACATCGATAATTGAAGACTTCAATACGGAATACGGCTTCCGCACAGTGGCGTGCGTTCGAAGAAATGGCGGAATGGATGTAATAATAAATTCTCGGCATCCATAAATTACGAGCCGATATTCGCGGGCGGAAGGAGTAAAAAGGTCCGTGTACAAGTTCGGTATTAAATCGGGGAGAAAGCAAACGCGAAAAGGAAGCGCAGAGCGAATGTGCGTTATATATATAAGGACGAAGGTAGGGAGAGAGAGCTAGAGAGCACTCGCGGAGACAGTTTAATAATTCTCGAAAAATGAAATGTAGAATGCGTCGTCTGGGGGGCGGCGCGAGTTATAAAAGGAGCAGCAGCGTTACAGCGCTCGCGCAACTGCACCCGCGGCGCTGTCCCAGTCGTGGCGCAACTAGCGCGGGAGGATGCTGCTAGTCCGGCGGCTCTCTCGTTCCGCGTTTACTTTTTCATCCTGGCAGCGCGTTTGCCGCTGCACCAGCCATTCGCGCACGCGACTGGAACAACGGGCCGACGCCGGAGCCACGCATCGCGTTTGATAAACAGCGCGCGAGGGCTGAAAATGCGCCGAGCAATTTGAGTCTCCCTACTCGCTTTGATCTCCCTCCGGATCGCGCCCTCTTCCCGTATATTTCGCACGACTCTCGCTTTATTTCTTCGAGATCGCATAGGGCTCGCTTCGGGGCGCGCTTGGGCGCATACTTTGAAGCTCCGGCGCAGAATAGGTCACGCATCGGCTGCGCTGGAGCGCCATCAGTTTGCGAATGTGCGCGAGACAAGGAGCGAGACCTGCTCGTCTGCCGAGCGATCGATGACGGGCCAAGTGTACGACATGCAAGTGCTCTCGAAAGCTGCATCCGCCAGAGGCGGCTGGCAACGTGTATCCCTCGCAAGTACGCCGCGACGAGCTAGAGCAAAACTTGTCGAACGGATACATGCTGTCGTCGCTCCTATGCGTCGATCCCGCGTCACAGGTGCCTCGTAGCGCGCTCCTCGCGAGATCAGAGGGAGAGACGTAGGCTCGGGCTCGCAAGTCACAACGCGTGCCTGACGATCGAGTTTACCGACGCGTCTCGTTGGGAAATTTCTCGTGAAACATGAGTGGTGCCCCATAGCGCGCGCATGACGGTGTGCCGCGCAAGGTACATCGATCAGTTTTCAGCAGCAGATTCTGTTTTTCCAGCCAAGCTTAACGAATCGTCATACATCCCTGATCCCAATGTCCAATTACTCGTTCAGTTTTTGTTGAAGGTGGGTTATCGTATGGGTGTCACCTCACACACCGATTTGCACTACTCGTTATCTCATGAAATGACTCCCCAATGAGAGAGGCAATACATTTCCCCAACCAGGTGGACCGAGACAGCGTGAATTCGTTACGCAGGAATCGAAACGGTGTTGCTAATTGACCTCCGTCCTATCCCAGCTCTATAACTCATCACATGTTCTGTTACAATGCTATCATTTGTTGGTCGTTGATTGACGGGCATCGCTTACATGAATTTCGACAGAAAACACAGTCAACCTTCGGTATCTTTAGAGGATTTGTTGAGAAAGTCATCAATAAATCAATCCTCGGTATCTGCAGCTCCGCAATGAAAAGTGACATAATTATTCATGACAGGAAATATAACATATGTTTTCTACTTCTGACTTGTTACATTTTCTTCCCTTCCGTTGTTCCGCGAACACATTTCAAGGAACTGGATGGACCAATGCATGAAGAACAGTCCCTCAATATCTGATCAAACAAAACGGTCACTGATGAGATGTTTGGTTAAAAGAGTTCGTAGAATCGCAAAGAATCAGGTGATTAGTGAATCTGGAAGTGAAGGGTGAGAAAATACGGATGCGTTGTACTGTCTTACCATGGCATAGAGTCAATAAGTTCTCAATGCGGTTGCAGGAATGCGAGCTTCATAGGGCCAATAGCGTTGAGAACAAAGATGAAAATCGAGAATACATCTTCTCAATTTTCATCTTTATCTCAATTTTCTTCTTCAGGAATCTAAATCTAGGTACTCACCTTTGTCGAGTGATCTTGCTAGTAGGATCGTTGGCAAGATGAGAAACACCATATACCACGAGAGCCGATCCCGCATTCTTGCAAACTTTTGAGTCCACCTGCAATCACACATGAAGAATTATATCATTAATGGCTCAATACAATTTTTCTCATAAGATTATGTGAGGTACGTGTATCATTTCTTCCAAAATTGACGAATTGAGTGATATCATTAGACATAAGTACATTTCTATCCCTTAGCTGACACTTGGGGCGTATCACACCTGTTACGCGGATTCGTTAAC
>JAPYYZ010000043.1:0-32320 GCA_030522705.1 Eretmocerus eremicus | reverse complement strand
GTACATACTCTTCTGTATTCGTTGGAAAATTGAAGAAAATCATGGCGTCTGCGAATACTCTGACTGTGTCGAAAGACATCCCGGATATCGAAGTGAGTGAATTTTTTCGTTGCCGATCGATCGAACGAGTCGTGTCCCTCATTAACCATCATAATATTTTGATCAAAGAATTTGCTGAGCATGAATCCAAGATCAACGGCCTATGCGAGCGTCGTGCCCTCCACGCAAACCAAGGAAAATAAGAAACACTGGAAAAGGAATATTCACTCCAAATGTGATGTAAGTGCTCGCACGCGAGATACATTCACGTTTTCCTCCAGAATGCGGTCCAACTACTCCCGAATGAAAGTATCGTGTAATAATTACGCTATTGATCGATCGATTAATTCTTCTCGCTTCCAATTTCCCCTGGCCTCAAGATAAGATTATCAATCTTTACAAGAGCTATAACATCTCATTCACAAGAATCGTATCTCAAGATATTTATACAGATCAACTTTTTCGTAATCTTGATGTGATTGTGTGAAGTTTTGTAACGAGTGGAAGGTTCCAAAGATTGAATCAAAATTCCCGACATCCTTGTACGGTAGAGTATGCATTGAGGAATAGTACTTGGTATCAAATAGTGAAATGTAGATATAGCACCAGCCTACTGAACGAAATCGATCAATTGAAAGAGATCGTGCCAATTCTCCACAGACTCGCGTGATCGATTTCAGCATCTCGCGACATTGGAGAGCATCTCAGCTGAATTCTGTCATGCATTGTCAAAGAAAATTCCGCTTCTTTCACAACTTATGACGGATTGTCAACTCTTTCCTCTAATATTTTTTGATATTTGGCGCAGAATAATCGAATTCTGAGTTGGTCAGTGGCATTTGAAATGTTGATTGGCTCAATCAAGTAAATCACAACAATGCTCGTATAGAATGGATGAATGAATTCATCAAAACCTCAAGCTTCATTGATTTCAAATTTCTGCAGAGTTGCGTGCCTCTGACGAAAAACTTTGACGACATAAAGTGACGAAAAACTTTGACGACATAAAGCACACAACGCTGAGCGAACGCGGAGCCCTTCACGAGGCCTCCCGATGCCTGAAGTGTGCGGATGCTCCCTGTCAAAAATCCTGCCCCACTCAGCTCGACATCAAATCCTTCATCACGTCGATATCGAACAAGAACTACTACGGCGCTGCCAAGGCGATATTCTCGGACAATCCGCTGGGCCTCACCTGCGGTATGGTCTGCCCCACGAGCGATCTCTGCGTCGGAGGGTGCAATTTGTTCGCTTCGGAAGAGGGGCCAATCAATATCGGAGGCCTGCAACAATTTGCCACGGATGTGAGTTGCTTTTCCGTTGCCAAATTATTTTCCTAAACAAATTCTTGTACAATGATTTCTCATTGGAGACATCACATGACAAAAGCTTCTTGTTACATTGCTTGCCATCTTTGACTCTATCCAATGAACCAAGATTTCCAATATAATGAATCTACTTGAGTGGTTAAGAAGTACCGCTTCATTGTTTGGCATCATCTTGGAAAAGTGACTGAGACTGAATTATCATCTTCATCTCTCTGGCCAAAAATTGATTTGTATTTTGCGGGCCGGTTTGGAGCCAGCTGGACCAAAAAATAAATCAGCAGGCGCTCGCACTTAGAAATATGATATGATTTTAATAATTCAAATCCAAAGCACTTTCGGAAATTCATTAAAAACTGGAGAGAACATCTGATCGAGCGTATCGTGAATTTCGCATTAAAATCCTAATCAATTCGTAACGCAAAGCAGCACATGTGATTCATCTCTAGTAGCTTATAATGTATTCATGTGACGCAGATCATCTGCGAACTTGACCAGTTACCAATGCGATTTACTGCGTGACGATTTCTTATCCTCGTGATGCACTCTGTCAATAAAAACCAAGCAGATGACTTATCTCGCGGATAACGGGTGCATACTTTGTATTACATGTCTCCTTTAGTGAGATACGTATATACAATGCAGCTGACTGCTGACATTGAATGTATTATGAAATAAATATTGAACTTCCACTCGCTTCTAAATGTAAGGAAACGGCTGAAAGCCTTTCGCCAAAAGTGTTCCTTGATGTTGTTTCTTCCTTCTTGACTTGTCATCAAGATTTTTGATTGTCGAGGCATTGATGTTTTATTTTCTCGATTTGAAGAGAGAAAAAAGATCGAATGTCATCCACTAGCTTCCAAGAACTAACTTTACTGGATTACAATCTCTACATACCATCCGTATGAGCGCAATTAAATATTTTGTATTGCAGGTTTTCAAACAAATGAACATACCGCAGAAGAGGATTCCTGGCCAAACAGTCCCTCACTCGGATACAAAGATTGCGTTGATTGGATGTGGTCCCGCTTCTTTGTCGTGCGCTACTTTCTTAGCTCGTCTGGGCTACAACGACATAACAATATTCGAGAAGCAAAAGTTTGTGGGAGGTTTGAGCGCCTCTGAAATTCCGCAATATCGTCTTCCCTATGACGCTGTCTCATTTGAAGTCGAGCTCGTGAAAGATTTGGGAGTGAAAATTGAATTTGGAAGGGAGCTATCGGAGAATGATCTCACTGTCAAGGTCCGTATTTGCATTAACCGCGAGAATCGACTGTATTCTACAATCAATTCATCGTGATTTTTGAATGGAATAATCTCAAATTTTTAGTGTTCAGCTTAATGACGATTTTTACAGAAAATGCAAAGCTCCGGATACCAAGTGATATTCTTGGGTTTTGGTTTACCCGAGCCAAAAAAAGTACCCATCTTCGAAGGTCTAACAGAAGAGATGGGCTTCTACACGTCGAAGAATTTTTTACCGGCCGTATCGAAGGGAAGCAAACCTGGAATGTGCGCTTGCAAATCCACTGGCTTGCCCAATCTTTACGGCAACGTCGTTGTCTTGGGAGCTGGTGACACTGCCTTTGATTGCGCCACTTCGGCTTTGCGGTGCGGAGCTAAAAAAGTATTCGTCGTATTTCGACGAGGTTTTACCAACATTCGCGCAGTCCCAGAAGAGGTGAGTAGTAACATCTCCACGCTTGCTACATATCGGAGCTAATATTTTACCATTCTTGAAATGATCAATTTTGTATGAAACCACCCAACAAAAACAATGATGAATTTCAGATGGAGTTAGCCAAAGAGGAGAAGTGTGAGTTCCTGCCATTCGCTTCTCCGAAAAAAGTTATAGTCAAGGGCTCCAAAATCGTTGCTATCGAATTCTACCGAACCGAGCAGGACGACGACGGAGAATGGAGAGAAGATGAAGATCAGTTGATCAAGTTGAAAGTCAATTTTGTCATCTCTGCTTTTGGTTCAGGGCTCTACGATAGCTCAGGTAATCATCGTCTGAGCTAATTTGCTCTGAGAAGTTTTGTTCGATGTTCTGAAGGTAAATTGTTTGTTAGTGAAAAAAGCCTTGGATCCTGTGAAATTGAATAAATGGGGTACGCCCGATGTGGATGGCAACACCATGAAAACTTCGGTTCCTGGAGTGTTTTGTGGTGGTGATTTGGCCGGAGTATCGCAGACAACGGTCGAGTCTGTGAACGATGGAAAAACGGCCTCCTGGCACATTCACAGATACGTTCAGGTAATTAGAATGGAAAATCTTCACATTTCACTGTAGTCCACTAAAATCCTCTAGTGTACAACACTCCGAGTGCAACTCTGATGGTTCAGAACTTTTACATTCCAAACCTGTTTCCAAATGATAACGAATGCATCCGTATCAGCTTGATTTTTATTTTCTCTAAGATAAGCTTGAAAGACTCTATCCATCTTCAAACGTCCGGAAATTGTCAGCTGTTTTTCTAGTGATCACATGTGATCTTGTTCCGTCCCTCTTCCGATAAGATTCCTCACTTCGACACTAATATGTCGTAACATTTTAGCCATGCGTCTCAACATGTTTTCAAGTCAATACCGTGATTATTACTTTCAATTATTCTAATTACGCTGATGAAGCAGAGTAATTCTTGTCAAAGTTGTTCTTGGCACAGTTTCACGAATTACTTTGGATATGTGGTATGATTCTCTTCATCTATCTTTCCAATTCCATGCGGGTTAATGATAGAAAATGTAATTTATTGTCATGGATTGTAATAATAATCTCATGGTAATACAGGGTCTTCATGGCATAACAGTTCCTGAAGAATCGCAGCTGCCCAAGTTTCACACAGAAATTGACGAGGTGGACCTCAGCGTTGAAATGTGCGGCATCAAATTTGAAAATCCATTTGGTCTGGCATCAGCTCCCCCAGCGACAACTTGTGCGATGATACGTCGATCTTTCGAAGCTGGATGGGGATACGCCGTCACAAAAACATTTGGATTGGACAAAGTAATGATCCATTCTCATTTTATTCTCCCGTGTGATTAGTTAAGACAGAATGAAATGAACAAAATCTGTTAGCGTTGTAATTGAAAAGTCTTACCTAGTGTGGGAAATGAATGAAACTCGATCTGCGAGGTTATTATGAGCGAGAAAAAAAGTTCATAACTCTGAAACTTTCAGGACTCGGTTACGAATGTATCCCCTAGGATAGTCAAAGGCACAGTCGATGGTCACCATTACGGACCAGAACAAGCATGTTTCATCAATATTGAGTTGATCTCAGAGAAAACTGCCGCTTATTGGTGCAAAGGTATATCTGAGTTGAAGAGAGATTTCCCCACGAAGGTGAGTTCATTTGCCTCGCACAGTATCTACGACATGTTGTCAAAAAAGTATTCCTATATATTAAGAAACCAGCAAAACTCGTTGAATAGTGAAATATCTAGGCTTTCAATCAGCATTGTAGGAAATGTCGATGATTTGTAATTCTTCATTCATTAATTTATTCGTCCAATTAATTTTATATGTCTAAAAATTAAAATGTTTCTCAAGGTCATGATTGCAAGTATCATGTGTACATACAACAAATCCGATTGGGAGGAACTAGCTCAAATGGCTCAAGCATCTGGAGCTGATGCTTTGGAATTAAATCTTTCTTGTCCTCATGGAATGGGTGAAAAAGGAATGGGTTTGGCGTGCGGGCAGGTATGTTCAGGATGTTTTACATAATCATCTGATAAAACTTATTTCTTACCTCTAGTGTAAGAGTAAGATGCGTTTCTCACAGTTATGTACTCGTGATCTACTCATTGCAGGATCCCGATCTCGTCAGGAATATTTCAAGATGGGTGAAGGCAGCAGTCACCATCCCTTTCTTTGTGAAACTCACCCCAAACATAACAGACATCGTCTCAATCGCAAAAGCTGCTTATGAAGGTGAGCCCTATACTAATTACACGTATCGCATGAAAAGTTTCCCTCTTGCAAAGATTGTCCTGTCTCTGTGGCGGAAAAAATGTCAATTTCTCGTGATCAATGACGAGTGGTCGAGATTAAAGTACTTCTGATCACATTATTCTTTCTCCAATTTTGATTGGAAAATGTGTTAACCCTGGACTGGAATTTTTCTTAAAATGGTCAATGTCAATTTCAATTTCATAAATACTATTGATACCAAAAATGACTAGATTAATTATGGCCATTTATTTCAATGTCGCATAAAAAAAATCTTTCCAAGATTTCTTGAACAATATTCCTCTCCAGATTTTGAGGGATCAACATCGTGGATCGTTTTGGAAAGCAAAAATCGATGTAAAGGAATCTCAAGATAATTTTTTGAATAATCTTTGACATGGAAATCTCATTATTGAAATTCTCTTCCGTTAAATCTTTATATATATTTTCCTCTTTTACTGTGATGCAAGTAACAAGTTACCCATCTATCGTCTGTCTCATCTCATGTAATGATTATGGTGCGGAATAAGGATTTTAACGAGCACTAAAAAAATATGAATGCAGGTCAAGCCGACGGAGTGTCGGCAATCAACACCGTTCAGGGTCTCATGAGCGTCAAAGCTGACGGCACACCTTGGCCAGCCGTGGGTTCGGCCAAAGCCACCACCTACGGAGGAGTCTCTGGTAATGCAACGAGGCCGTTGGCCCTGAGAGCCATCTCAAAAGTAGCTAAGGCTCTCCCAGGATTCCCCATTCTTGGGATCGGCGGTATAGATTCTGCTGAAGTTGCTCTTCAATTCCTTCAATGCGGGGCAACAGTTTTACAGGTATTTTTATCAATTGATGTTTTCATGCGAAAGAAATTGCAAAACACTTATAATTAAACGCTCACGGCCACGGGACAGAGTTTATTCTAAGAAACCATCACTTCCAATCGAGTTAATTCTCGTAATTATTGCTTTGAGAATCCATACTCTCTGTCAAGGTCCACTCTGCAATCAAGCATTTCCGTTTGGATCTCTGTCTAATGATCAATTGAACACAGTTTGAGCCGAAGAAGGCGTAAATATCTTGAATTTTAAAGAAATTTCACTGGTGGCACACTATAAATAAAAATCTTTCATTGCGTGATGATACCTTTATGGCGATCCAACAAAAATGTATTCGAGGTGATGATCACCAACAGGTCGGAAGTGCTATTCAGAACCAAGATTTCACTCTGATAGACGATTACACAACGGGCTTGAAGGCCTTGCTTTATCTGAAGAGCGTTGGACACTTGAAGGGCTGGGATGGCCAGAGCCCTCCGACCATAAAACATCAAAAAGGCAAGCCGGTGTCTTTGCAGCATGCCCTGGGCAAGGTAAGATACATCCTCGGCGTCATTCATCAGACGCTGTCATCATGAATAACAACTGCGCTTACAATGGAGATGAAAGTTTATGCTCGGCGCACGTTCTCCCTGACTTATGACCCACATTCTCCATAGAGCGTGCCCTACTTTGGCGAGTATCAAAAACTACGAGAGAAGGTGGCTGCTGAAATCAAGGAAAAGTCCAATTTACTCGAAGTAGATCTAAAGCCAATAAGACCAGCTCCAAAACCGGTTCAGCCAATTCCGTCACTGCAAGATGTGATTGGAAAAGCTTTATCCCACATTGGCACATACACGCAGCTTGACAACAAGAAGCAAGTCGTCGCTCTCATTGATGATGTACGTATAGCTTGAATCATTCATACTCGGTGTCGTTCTATTGCCAAATATCATCTGACGCACAGTTTGACATCATTGTCTTTGACTCTCCTTTTTTGACAACCAACAAGAAACCGACAACAGTGGCGTCTAAAATCTACGTAAATGAACATTCCTAATGGCCTTTTTACAGGACATGTGTATAAACTGTGGAAAATGTTACATGGCTTGTGCTGATTCTGGATATCAAGCCATCACATTTGATGCGCAGACTCACATACCGAAAGTAACTGACGACTGTACTGGTTGCACACTTTGCTTATCCGTTTGCCCAATAATCGACTGCATAACGTAAGTTCATGGTGTAGACTACTTGATTATTGACTCATCTCGAGAATCAGATATTGTAAATCACCAAAATCATCCTTTCATTCTATAGGATGGTACCCAAGCAGATTCCACACGTAATAAAAAGAGGAATACCACCGAAAGGGATTGCAATAGAAATTCCAATCAAGGGCGAGGAGTGCGAATTAAGGAGTTGAATTCTTTTAAACAATGTGCGATGGTTTAATCGTACACTTTCAATTTTCATACGTTAAAAGAGCATCTTATAATTAGTAATTCATGAATTTCAGTTATAACAGCCTTGATATGTTCTCTGTCAAAAAGAGCTGATGTAAGTATCTCTAAAAAGACGATAAAACACTCGACTCATGTAACTTTGAGGATTGAATAAAATGTTAATTGGCCTCAGTTATGCGAAATCAGCCATTTTGGGAACCTACACTTCATAATGGCATGTTGGTCAATTCTCAATTGACAATAAATTACACATCACGGCTGCTGATCATCTTACAGGGCATGTTTTTTTTTTTATCCAGATCTGTCTAACAACTAGCAGTTGGGTAATTCATAGCTCAAAGACATGTACAAATGTCTTTGACCGAGCTATCACTCAGGATGAAGTTTTGACACGCAAACATCAATTATGTACAATGGCTCATCTTGAATAAGGTAATGCGACTCGGTGATGTACAAATTAGTTCACTTGATACTATTATAACATCAAAATGAGTACTCACAATCACTTAGGATAGGTATAATCAACTATTAATCAACAACCACTCAGAATAACAGTAATAGATAACAGGCCTTACCATCGAATGACTTAGAGACTTCTGACAGAAGTAAACATAAAAATATGAGTCGCATTGATGAAATCTCACCAATGAAGAATTAACAGTATTATTCGTTACGTAGGAATATCACATTATAGGAAATCTGGAGTGTCAAACCACTGCCACGTTCTGGTCCGACTGCGATCATATTCGTATTCCAAACACTTGTTGTTCCTCAATCTTGTCCTGGAAACAAATACAAACCATCTAATTGAATCATACTAAAGAAAAGAAATTCACATAAATGAATTATATGACATTGTCTAGTCCCACTACTCTTGCCCTCTCCGAAATCATCTTATGGAATCTTGAGAATTTATTTGACTTTGAGTTAAAAGACGTTTAAGAATTTGATAGTCTTGAGTGTAGCCGTAAATCACTCTTCAGCAGAAGTTCTACAGAGTCAATGTTGCCAACTTGCATCTATGCCTATAATTCTGTAAATATACGAGTAAAAATCAGAAACATCGAGTTTTTGATGGAGGAAATGATATATTCATTACAGTGATAATGGAATATTTTTTTTCTGCTTACTTCTCACGGAAAAACTTGAGCAACGTGGAACATCAATCAAAGCCCACCAACTTACACGAGGTGCTCACTTTTTGATACTCAAACCACATGACAATACGTAACTGTCTCCAATTTTGATGGATTCTGGTCAAAACATTAACAGAATCAAGGATGATATATACTCTCATGTAGTGATAGAATCCAATGTATGATTATACGTATCGTGTAAGAGTGAGCAACATCGCCCATCTGACTCCTACGCGCTAAATAGTAAAAAAAGTAATATGGGTCTCCAAAATAGCATGTTTTTATTTATTGCTTGAGATGTCGCTTGATCCATCACTTTTAAATTGTCTGTGATGAGTTGTTAGAGAAAGATTTTGGTCTGGATGAGAAGGATAAACAAATCCTCGAAACGTCGACAGAAAAACAAATAAAGAATTAGGTAGTGCTTGTATAATCGTACATTGGATTCCATCACTACATAAGAATATTCATACCTGCGAGCGTCCAGTCAAACGTAAACATCATCCATACGTATTAATGATTGATACACTTACTTTCCATATCGTACGCAGCGTGCTGGATACTCTTCCATAAAACATTGTGGTCTCAGAATATTGAAATATGTAAAACCAATATTAGTGGCAATCAAAGAATGTGCCTCTTTGAGGCAACGATAAAAGGCTGCATCACAGGAACAATGGGACCTATAAACATAATCAAACGACGGCATGAACTTACGTTAATTAGTGTCTTCAATTTGTGGACTAAGAGGTTTGACGCATTATAATACGAATACTTTTACTGCGCAATAAGTTCTTTAACATACCTAGTGTAAATACCGTTATTCAGTAGACCGTGTATCGAAGCGCCTGCATCCATACTAATTTTACATAAGTCATGAGATCTACAACAGCGATCGGCATGTTTGAAAATTCCAACATTGCTCGTATTCGGGGCAATGTTGCCATCGCCACACCATTCCGTTCCTGCGAGAATGAAAATGCCAATTTGAGTTTGAAGAAGCGAATCTTTGAGAATCAATTTATGAAAAACATACACCGGACTTCATTCGTATAGAGTTATAATTTCAAGAGTAAACTTCTTGACACTTCCAACTTTGTCCAGAGACATAAGAAACTATCTGATAGCGAGAAATGTTATCGAATACCTATTTGGTGTAACTAATGGGTGCAGGTAAGAATATGACCTATGGTCGGTGGGGTTTGCCAAGCTACAAAACTTTATGCCACAGTTCGCGTGGAGAATTGCAGGTGAACCGGAATTTCGTAATTAAGTTGTATCGCTGAACATCAAAATTACACCCGGATATATGGAGAGTTATGGCACATTTAACTTGAGAGACGATTAGCTTGGCTCACGTATAGGGTCGACTGAGCAGCATTTTGGAAAACACCCATTATCAAAGAGAAAATCAAGAATTTCGATTTTTTTATGGTTCTAATATGAACTGATTCTAATCGATAGTTATCAAGTTCCATGCACGTCCCATTTCTAAAATGAGATGGCTAGTCCTCATATATATCTCAATTTAGCACAGTTTGATTCAGGCAGATTTTTTTTGTACAATTACGTGCATTATTCATTACGTGGCATTAAGGAGGATTTGATTGTATATCTCAAGTGAATAGCTCCATACTACAGATGTTACAAAAATTTATGTACCAAACTCGAAGTGTGCTCAATGATGCCCCCTGTGCTATTTTGGGTTCTACTCCCGATTGTTTGAATAATTTTGGACGTGCCTTATGTTATTTGGATATTTATTTGTGAATGTCCAAAGTGAATTCAAATAGACCAATAATTTGATCCGACCTCTCAGAACCATACTGATGAATTTTTGAGACGTTTAATACATTTTTCTGCTAATTAGAAAGCGCGCACTTAGTTATATCTCTCATTCTTCGCTATTTTAAGCATACTTATTTCCAGGATCATCATCAAAACTCCGCCCTGTGAAGCACACTGAGAGTATCCTGCCGCTCGACAGAGTTCCATCAGAGTGAAAAAATCACTGTTTAATACTATACCTATAAGTCGGTGAGCTCGTAAGGCTCCCCGTGAAAAAAAGAGCGGCAACAGAAATGGGGGGTACACTCTCATACTACCTCATACTACCCCATACATCCTCATTTGCTCGAAAATGACTTTGCTTGAAGATGACTCTTACATGACTCTTACATTCTTATAAGAGTCATCTTCATTTGGCGAAAAAGTTGAAACATCCATGTTCTATACAACTGCCCTCGATAATTTTCTAGCACCAGAGGCTGTATGAGGTGGTACGAGTTAGTATGAACTAGTATGAGAGTGTACCCCCAAATTCTGTACACTACCATGTATGATAGTGTAACCGCCATGTGGTATGCGGTACACTATCATACATGATAGTGCACCGCTCTTTTTTCACGGATCAATAACAGATCAACAAATTATCACTATTTTTCATGGGTTGTAGGAATTTTTCTATATGAGGTGAGGGTGCCTGATTTGTCCCCACTATTTTTGTGTAACGCGTAAATTTGGATCACCTCGATACTTTTTAACGTAAATCTTAGCTCATCTCGAAGCTTATTCCAAACCTTAAAAACTGAGCTAAGATACAGACACACATTCTTACTTACAGTGCCTTACAACTAAGGTAGGTATTTACACACATTGCTAGAAAAAAATTGTTCCGCGATCAAGAGCGAGCGCGCATAATTTTCCCCCGTGTATTAGAGCCTCTTACTCGTATACGAAATTTAGGGTTATGTATAAGCACCAACTTGAAAGACAAAAGATTGAATGACAAAAACGTTCAATTGGTTCAGCTGGCCGTCGAACGGTTTTTCGTCAAAACTCGATATCTTGGGACTCAGACATCAGAATCGGATACATCCTATTCTGATGTCTGGGTCCCAAGATCGAGTTTTGACGATACATCTTAGCTCATTCTGCAGCGATTTTCATATCATTTTGAATAGCTTAAGTCTGGTGGATCAATTTTCAATGAAGCGAGAGCAAATTCTGAAAAGGTGCATGGGGGCTAAAGAGGCACACTCGATTTTTTCGTAATATCAGCTTGGAAAATTGGTCCAGGATCAAGTTTTGAGTTTCTGAATAGAGCATTCTAAATATGAAAGGAAGGCACAGAGAATTAGTCAAGATGCGCCAAGATTGGTTGGAAAGGAAAGACAAAAGTAGCAAAAACCATTTTTCTCGTTCTAAAAAATCATTGTTGATCCTAACAACTAACTTTTTTAAACACACGTAAAGTAAATGCGCAAGAAGGTTTGTGGGTACGTGTGCCGGAGATCTCGAATTGGAGAATATTGGGCACAAGAGTTGAGTAAGAACAGTTACCCAGGGTAGGGTAAACGTACCCAACTTTTTATCATCTGGCATCTAATATGTACGCGGACGCCGGCTTGATCGCGTATTTTCTCGTATTTCTTGTGTTAGAAGATGAAAAACAAAGTGATTATTTGGACCAGCCCGGCATCATGTTTGCGTCCGCAACATTCAGAAATCTTTTTTTGAGATGTCTGATCTAAATTCTTTTGCAATTTTCCAAACTACCCAGTTTGCACGCTGTACCAAAACTTTTTGGCTAAACCGATTTCATCGTACTTCAAAGCATTTAATTTGTCATAACTCTACAACGTGCTTTTTTCAAAGTTGTGAAATTCGACTTCGGTCCGATTACGCGGGCAAATTACGATCAGTAGTCGAGTGACACAGAGGTGGACCCAATTTTATAGCTACTGTGTAGTCTGTGGAAATTTGTGAAAATCACACGTTTGGGCATATTTTTCGTAAAATGATCATAGCTGTGTTCGTGATTGTCCAAATGGAATCTACGTGGGCGCGCTTTTCAGGTAATGACACATTTACCCACCTACAACAAGATACAATGACTAGCATTGGATCCATTAACGAGGAGACTCTGTCTTCAGCAATACACAAAATGAGATACACCCCTTTGGGGTCTCTCAACAAGTGAAGAATTCGTTCAATTCCACATGAACCAAACATATATTTTCTAGGGAATCAAAAGAGCTTCCAAACGAGTTGAAATGCGTGAAAAAATACGCAAAAAATATGCGTGCAGAGTGCTGTGTACACATGTGATTTCCACGACCAACGGCCAAATGAAGTTCGTGGGATCAGTAGGTTCATTCATAAAATCAATCTAAAATCAAATTTTCTTATTTCGTAGCGAAGGCTGAGGGGAACTCTGATAGCGAACGGGACCCAGATCAATTTTTTGTGCCCGACTTTTCATGGATATAAAAAATTACACGAAAAGTTTAAAAATCTAAGAATTGTTCCATGCAGTAGTGAATACAGTTGATGTACACCCCCAGCTTCCTTGTCTTTCAATATTGCTTATATCGTATTGGTTCAAAGTTATAGGTTGTGGTGTGCACACTTTCGAGATCACTGAAATAGACATATGAGTTAATTTTTTGAAGTATGTTTGATAGAAAATCAATCATGTTCTGTTATTGCAAATAATGCCACGAGTATAGTCTGCATTGCACATTTGGTAGTTCATTGCATATTCATTAATTGCAGTCAGTTTAGTTTTATGTACATTCCAAGCTTGTGCAAACATACTAGAATCATGCAGAATACGAGCACTGAATACAAAATTGCCGGACGTTGAGCACATCTTGGGAACTCTCGATTTTCTAATCCTGATAGAGATACGCGCGTGTATTTGGTTATTTCCTCGACAGTCTAAGTCTACGATGGACATATTCATCAAGAAGTTTCGTCTTGTTGGCTTGACTCTTATTTCACTCGAAGTGTGCAATTTCAGTTACTTTCTACGTAGATGTAGAATCTAGCTCAGAAGTTCAAGAGGATCTATGAAAAGACTGGCAACCGACAGCATTACATTATAATCACCCCTGATGAGCTTGGCATTGATAACCCATGTTCATGATCGAGCTGAATACAATCAGTATTTTTCATCTTCTTCTTCTTTTCATTTGGCCTTGTCTTCTGCTCTGTTGAGTCAGTATGAATTAAGCCATCTCGGTTGTAATTGGCCTCTTTCGTTGATCCTGGTGAATAGCTGGATACTCTGAATTTCTGAAGGAGTAACGATTATCTCGTCTAGTATATTCGGAGGTCTTTCTTTGGCACTAGACCAATTTTAATTCTCAGTCCCAACAGAGTTTCAATTTTTGTGAATATTTCTATGGATATTAAAGTTTTCGCGGACGGGATATCTGAAACAAAATCAGTCATTTTTCGGACTGGTGGGGAATGTCGATGAGTGCTTCAAGGAATACAATCAGTCGAATAGGGAAGAGGATGAAGTATATAATGTACAACCAACTTCAGTTAAATAGACGCGGGTTGTCAGTGAGTGTTTACATCAAATATTTGTCCGGTAAACATATCTTGACGTCATGGAACGCTCATCCAATGATTCTTCAAGCTTGAGATGGATTCAGTCACATACGTTGGAATGAAAAAAACGGGATCATGAGGAAGAATTTAATAGAATGGACAAGTCTGAGTTTCCATTCTCTGCAAATTAACAAACGAGGAAGATTTTTCTTTCGTTTCCTACCTCGCGTTTCTGTTCGTGTCGGCCGTAAAAGTACATTTTGTACTATAAAATATATCATGCGCTTAGCGGCCAGAGTCACCTTAATCACTTTTTCATTCATATCCATGAATTCGGCTGAGCTCCGCGAACTGACAT
The DNA here is from genome assembly GCA_030522705.1 of Eretmocerus eremicus. Taxonomy (NCBI): domain Eukaryota; kingdom Metazoa; phylum Arthropoda; class Insecta; order Hymenoptera; family Aphelinidae; genus Eretmocerus; species Eretmocerus eremicus. The sequence goes on along the minus strand of JAPYYZ010000043.1, from coordinate 17,886 downwards.
AATGGAGTGAACAAATTCTACGTACAAGACAATGACCCAGTGGATGGGAAACTGGATCACTATTTCTTCTATCTTGTCGAGCGTAAACACAACCGCGAACTGGAAACCTGGGAAATTTCGGGATCTTGTACTCGTAAAGTGTACTCATTCTCTAATATGATGCGAAGTTCTTACGCGCATAACACAAGATGCGCACACAGTACGCGACTCACATTGAAGCTCAAAAGCTCGATCCCGGAAACGTCCTCATCAGTCAATTAGAGCATCGGAGTTCACCTCAAGACCACACACTCGATTCCACCCCGAGAGCGCACTAAACTCAGTCGGGTTACCTGGATATATGGCCTTGAACCTGCTGCCGACGAGGTTGAGCACGTGGCCGAATCCTCCCCTGATGGCTCTGTCCGCCGGCTCCACAATGTTCCTGATGGGCTTGGTGAGGTCCTGCCACAGCCTGCCCACGACGCTGTTCTTGGGAATCTCGACGAGCTTGAGACTGGCCGCCTGCCCGATCCAGCCAATGGGCGCCAGCACGGCCCTCACGAGCTTCTCCACCGGCGAGACGAACGTCGGCGTCGAGTCTATCCTGTTGTCGATGTACGTCGCCGCGTCGTCCTCCGTCACGGCCTGTATCGCGTAGCCGGCGATCGGTAAGCCCTTGCCGGTGCCCGCGACCTCGTATCCGCACTCGCCGGCCCTCGTCCTCAGCAGCAGAATCAGCAGCATCGCCAGCGACGGCGAGGGCGATCGGCGGGGCGATCGCATGGCGCCGGCAGCTCCTCGGCCTGGTGCACGCGAGCGATTGAGCGCGAGCGATTCGGAAGCGGTGCCGCAGCGATCGGGGCGCGAGATCGGTCAGAGCGATGCGCGCGCGCAACCTTGGCCCCGGCTCCTGAGTGGATATCCGTGCACGCGACGACGCTGCAGCGATACCGATTTTTGATAACTCGATAACCGATCGCGAAGCGGATCAATATTCATGACCCCGAGGTCTCCGATCGGATTAGGAGAGCCAGCGACAAGGTGATTATCGCGTGGGTTGGCCTTTGAACCGAGAGTGGGCGCCGGTCGAGAGCTTTCGAAATCCGTCGCGGATTTTTGAATTCTGTGGCCCGCGCGTCCGCGCCTATACTTGCATACTGAAGCGATCGGCCGGTAGCGGTGAGGTGTTTTATTGGCGCCCGCGCCGATAGCGACTCTCTCTGCATCTGTGTGTCATTATTAAAACGAGTGTGATTTTTCAGCTGCGCGCTATAATCCTTGGTATCGCGCCGCGGCCGCATTGTGCGGAGCGATTCGGAATTGCACTTGGGCACGCTTTGCGCGCAGGAAGTACAGCGCGGTGTGAAATCGATAGTAAGGATTGAGCTCTCGTGCGGATCGAGAGAGGAAAATGTTGATTTGATGTGACAAAATCGGAAACGATCGGGGCTCAGAACCGCGCTGGCCGAGTAAATGTGATAATCGATGTGCGGCACCGCGCGGTGAGGAAACATTTTTTGCAACCCGCGAGCCTATGGTATAAACTATGCGGATAGACGTATAACGCGGGAGATCTGCGCGCCTCACGACCACAACGACTCGGTTTCAATATCATAATGAATCTCATTTTCCTAGCTCACTCTTCAGATATGCATTTCGCCACAGCCGACGATCTTTAGATAGCTAGTCTAGATGATGAAATTTGAATAAGCATCCGATGAATTATGCATCGGTTTACTTGAAAAGTCGACAAACTGCGGGTCACGTATATGAGGATAACGATGCGTGGAAGAACAAATACTCGGGTCAAAACAAAAATTAACGAAAATTTTTAGATGAAGTATGTTTTTGTTGATGTTTTCCAAATATTGGTGCTCGAGTCGCTCTGTTTTGGGAATGACGACGAAGGAATCATTGCCTCTATAAACTGTCGTCATAATAAAATGAGTCTTTAAACAAGAATGAAACGTTGAATGGAAGAAGCTTGACTCATTACATCCTAAACAAGCTTTTTATGCTCCATGATAAAAAAGGCTTTCATTATTGGCAATTTGAAAATGTTTCGTTTCACTTTCACCCCTCAAGCATCGCATGCTCAAAGTATGGAACTACATGCTCATTATTCCAAATACATATTTGATAAAGTTTGAAACACGAATCCCCAGTGCACTTTCTGCGAGGATGCATATTAGATGTTCGGAATGAGCGTCAAATCAACAACCTTTTAACCTTGTTCTCGAATTCCAAGTTTCATCTTTCCACGAAAAATAGTCCTCTCGATCATCTCATACCGAATTGATAAACGATTTGGCGCGGTACTTTTGCAGAATATTCTATAATACGTATTTCACCCACAACAGTTTCAAAAATCAGCATGACAATGATTTAGCGAATTTGAGTCAATCCTCGTAAAGACCTGCAGGTTTATGCTGTGACGTGCAACTCTTTTCTCTTAATTTGTGCATCTCGCGAAACAATGAGTTTGTAGTGTCGATAAGATCTCAAAGGCACGCGACGCTAGTCGGATTAGCGTGTTGGTTTTTTCCGGCTTGCAATGAAATTCGAGTTTGCCAAGAGCAGGAGCCACAGCGCTGTGTCGCATAATTTTCCATTCTCAAACGGAGTCATTAAAAGCAGGAAGCTCGTCACTACGCGCACTTATCTCGCGCGGAATCGCACAAAATTTTGTCGTCTCACTTAGAGCAAGAGGAAAATAAATACCGAGAGAGGGGATAAAATGTATACAAACCTCTTTTGGCCCATTCATCGAAGATGCTGCGGAAGAAAACTCCTGCACTCGAGTCACTGCAAGACTTTCTGATCCAAACGATGCACAGCGGAGGATCGGTTACCGTATTTTTTGCACATGATCTCCGATGATCGAGACGAGCGACGAGTGACCCGCAGGCAGGCCGAATTAAAAGGCGCGAAATTCAAATCGACTAGTATCTGGCAGCCAAGAGCGGCCGCTTGTACCGAGGCGCAATATAGCGACGATGCAGCTTCGATGTCCGAGCGAGGAATGACTTGAAAAGCCTGGCTTCGCAAGTTGTGGTTAACGAGCGCAACGGTCTCTCGAAGGTACTATCATACTCCGATGAGAGTGGCGAGAGAGCGAGGATGCGTGAATGTAAGCGAGCATACACGGGTATAATGAGCGTGCAGGCGATGATGGCGAAGACGGCGGCGCGCGATGGGCAACGAGCGTGACAGAGGACAAGTATAAAAAAGTGTCGAAACGCGAACTATGCCACCCGTGTCCCTTCTATAACTAATTCGGTGGCTGCGGAGGCGCATCTCTCGTATTCTTGACCTTCCTGCCTTTTTACGAGGCTGTCGTGATGCAATATAGGTATGCCGCCGCTGTCACACGGTCGCTGGACGGGACAGCGCGTCGCTGACATTTTCATTAACGATCGCGCGGGAGCGGTATATTTATCGCTCGCGAGGTGACGATCTGCCTTCTGAGGTCGGGCGTTGAACGAGCGGATCGTGTCGCGACAATCGAGATGCAATCAATTATCGCGCATTCGAGTCACTCGACTAGTCCCGAGACTGTTCCAATAATGTAAACAAACAGCTCATTTGCATATCAAGGAAAGAGGCTCTCGCATGGGCCCGATCCACACTGTATGAAATTGGTTGACTTTGAACCAAAACGTTCGACTCCCGGGATAAAAATTCAACCACGTAGTTGAAAATTCAACCAAGTGATTGAATCGATCGTGCAACAACTAGTTGAATAAAAAATTCAACCACCTGATGGAATTTTCTATTAAATAACTTCTTTGGGTGTGCCTTCCGAAATCGATCCGAAAAATCACTAGAACTCGGGTGTGATAAAAAATTAGAGACTTGGGTCAAATGAATTTCATCTGTGACATGAATCATCTGTACTTACCAGGAGTGCCTACGACCTCTGATTCACAGATCTCACTCTTTTCTTGACTCAATAAAGATCCCCGGGGTTTAATGCTTTCTCAACTCCTGGGACGTATATTCAACCACTCGGTTGAATTCCTGCCATCCGGTTGAATTTCAACCACTGTTCGGAAAAAAACTTCAACCAGTGGTTGACTGAAAACTTCAATCTCTTGGTTGAATTCTTTGTTTAGCCGCGCTAGTTGATGTGAAAACTTTAACCAGTTGGTTGAAGTTTGGGTCTGTGATTTTTCACAGTGCATGAAGAGATCGGATCGGTATGCTCATTCGATACTTTGTTCAGTATCCTTGCTCGAGATCTCCTCTTGGCAAGGAGCATCAGATTCGTACTGAGGGAAGTATGCCCATGGGCATACCCTGTACGGCCCATGAGTATACTCAACTTTGCTACCCTTGGATCTAAAACTAACGCGCATCTCAGCCTCGGGACGCACTCACACTTATGTTTGTGATGTCCCAAACATGAGGAACAAAGTGATATGAACACATCCAATGGAATTTCTGCCCGCGCGAAAAACCAGTAAAAATTGATCCAATATGATTTTTTAGTAGAATCTTTTTGATGTTCGGGAGACTAATGAACTGGGACAGGTCCAACTTTTTTATATCTCCTTTTTTGTCCTCTATTCTATCTCGAGCCCACATCTCGCCTAGCTATTCTTGCTCTATTTGACAAAATCTGTCAAATTGTTGTTCCTTATTTTACCCCCTGTAAACCTCGGTGACGTGGTGTCATGCATTCCTTGTCTGCATAAGTGTGTGTGTGTTCAAAAATTGAAAAACAGTTTGACCGATCGCTTTGAAATCTTAATAGCCTCTGTGGGACTAACTTATGGAACATCCAGCGCATTCTTGGCCCACTTTGTCGATTGTATTAACAATTATAATCAATTATATCCTAAAAATTCATTCCTTTTCTCCATTTCTCCACAAAGCACATAAGTTTTTGCTTTGGAATAAGTTCACGAGCCGCGTGTGCGCGTCTTACTTTCAGCCGCGCAAGCGGGATGTTCAAAGCTTTATCTACACGTCCACACAAATGACGTAGTCAGCGATCAGAAGAATGCAGTTCTGTTCTTTTGTGGGGCAATTCGCAGTGTCGCGAGAACGAGCTCGTACGTCCTACCACCCCGAGCTTCACCCTCTTACCGATGATAACGAGTTCGTAAGTATAGCGTTCTTTCATCGTTGCACAGTTGACAGTATCCACAATACGTCCTAATTCTGTGTCACCATCTCAGGATCAAGACCAGATTATCCATCGCGAATACGCTGATCGGGCGTAAGAGAGAAAATTATAATGTAGATAGGAAATATCGTTCGATCAGTTCGACGACGACTTCCTCTGAAAGACAGAGCGAGAACGTGTACTGCTCCTCGAAACCTGTGTGGTATTTATTGGATGCAGAAACTAAGCTGAGAAAAGAGGTTCGAATATACCACATTAACTTTGGTTCTTCATCGCTTAACAGAATGAAGATCGAGCTGTTTGAGCTCTAGCAAAGGCTCATTAGACTGCAACGCGTTTGGCATAAACGAGCCCATGTCTCAAGGAGACGAAGGCAGTCCGCAGAGTATATCATCTCTGCTGGACGCTGTGCAGATAAGCGAAATAGATAACGACGGATCATCGTCGCGAGACTGCCTAATCGACCCCGAGACAGAGAGAATACTCTTGGAAGAGGAAGCAAAGGAGCAAAAGAGAGTAGGAGTAAGATTATTGAGCAGAGAAGAAGGTTGAGAAAACCCAACGAGGCAAAGCCTGTGGCGAAGGTGCTGAAGTTGAGAACAAAACAAGCTTCTAAAAGAACGGAATCGACTGAACAAGGAGCAGGGGAGGTTTCAAAAAAGATTAGATACTCGATTAGCTCGGAACCACCACCCAAATTCCAGATTGCAATTGTGGATGGATCGGATCCAGATGGGAAAATGTCAGCCCAAAAGTGGTTCGAAATATACCAGAAGTTTATCCACGCTGTATCAGAAAGGCCAAAGGGTGATAGTCGCGACGATTTATCATTCGAAGGCGAAGGGTGGGAAAATGGAATCAAGATTGTTGGTTGTAACAGCAAGAAATCGTACGAATTTCTGAAATCAGTGATCAGCAAGCATAACAATCTCTCACCACGAGCAAAACTCGAAGTGATGCCGCAGGTGATATCGGTAGCTATTCCGTCGCCGGTACCATCAAAAATTGAGACCATCCTGACGGTGATTGAAAAACAAAATAGCGCACTTACTACTCTCAATTGGAGGGTCATATTGTCGACAGTGCGCGAGGAAGGTAATGAAAAAAGTTCGCTCTGCTTAGTTCTGGCCACAGGTGAAAAGTCAATGAAGCAGATGAAAAAGTTGAAGATGATTATCGCAACTATGGGCTAGGGAAAGTAGCTATAAAGACATTTCCTAAAGAATAGAAAAGAGACAAGTGGAATATAAAGTCGATACAGATTGATCTTGAGATGTCATTCACTTGGCAAGTCTGATTAGAAATTTTGACCGCGATGTTAGCTTGGATGATAAAATTGGTGATTAGATGCGACATTCTCGACAAGTGATCTTGTTATGATTTTTTATGTTTTTTTTTAAATCTTTTTATGTTCACTCTAATTGTAGCGTGGAGAAAAGAGGATATTGCAAATTGGCATCTTGCATTTTTTTTAACCTCCAAAAGAAAAGGTTTGGCGAATTAGAGCAAATTTAGAGGAATATTGAGCAATTTGAAAAAAAATTCTCAAAATTTTTTTCATCTCGTGCAAATAGTTTCAAACTTGAGAATTTGAGGGTGACTCTCGGTTGTCGAGCACCGCGTGACGTCATTTGGATACAATCGTCAGCTGCTGCTACAATAAACAAATAATCTGACATGGTTTTTCGCAGCTATCTTCGAATTTTTGGGAGAAAAAAGTCGATGTCATGGCCAACAAACTAGAGGGAGATTTCGTAAAAGCTGATTCGGGTAATTTTTTCACAGTTACAGTTGTACTCATCTTCCGAACAGATGAGCTCCAACTTTAACAATTAATTTTACCCACGTACGTGTACCGAAAAAAATTCGGAAAAATCATTATCTGTATAAATTGATCTCTACTATCAGTAGAAACAACTTTTGAGAAATCGTTCAACGTGCCAAGACAAAAAATCATGCTAGACTATAAATTTACTGCAGCAGCAGCCGGCGACTGTATCCAAATGACGTCACGCCGCGCTTGACCACTGAGAGTCACTCTCAAGTTTCTCAACTTTGAAACTATTTGCACAAGATGAAAAAAATTTCGGGAATTTTTTTTCAAATTGTACAGTATTCCTCTGAATTTTCTATAATTTGCCAAACCTTTTCTTTAGGAGATCAAAAAAATGTAAGATGACTATTTCAAAAGAAATCCTTCCCCGCCCTTCCCTTAGGATTCACGGAGTAAATATCGGACTTGAGTTGCTTTTCTCTCGTCACAACTGTGCAGGATCCAAGAATTGAAAAGCTGCACATCTCCAAGTTTTCCAGACCGCAAGTTTAAACTATCTGTTCCAATTTGTTGTTATTAACGCTCAGCAATATCAAAATCGTCTTTATTGCATCGAGTTCTATAGTCTTCATTATACAATAATCTTTTCTCGTCAACTCATTGTCAATTGATTGATTTGTGAAAAGAGTCCTATTTTATCCGATTAGATTCCAACTTGTATGAGGAACTACTACACTGTAAAAAGGTGGTTGGAAATTCAACCAGAAGTGTCTACCAACTGGTTGAAAATTGAACCAGTGGTTGGAAGGAATTAAATTTCAACCACTGTTGACAAAAAATTTAAACCACGTGGGTGAATTCTCAACCAAGTGTTTGAATTTTCAACCACTGGTTGACGTTTTTTGCTCAACCACTGATTGAACTTTCAACCACTGGTTGGAGTTTTTTGTCATCCACTGGTTGAAATTTCAACCATGTGGGTGACATTTCACCTCGGTGTTTGAATACTTATCGATGATGGCAAAAGTAAAACTCGCGTAGCGCTTGAAGTGCACCCAAGGCGGATAGCGAAATTGAAAACAAAAAATACCGAGGGATAGAAAAAAACCAACCAGTTAGTGGTTAACAAAAAAATTGCAACCAGTGGTTAACAAAAAAACTTCAACCAGTGGTTGAAAATTAACTTCAACCACTGATTGCAGATTTTTTCCAACCAGTGGTTGAATTTTGGTCTTCAATCAGTGGTTCAAGTTTTTAACCAAAATTTGTTACAGTAAATTTCCAGATTATAAGAATTTTTGCTTTTTGCGTTAACTTAGATCGGTAAGACTGATCTCATCAATGTTATTAACTCTGTATTACTCGAATGCCGATTTACATGAAGTGTACATACATGAATTCATCGTTTTTTCGAGCCATAGCCTTTCATACTCGGACTGACTATGAGTCGGCGGCACGCATTTTGAGTTGACTTCAAACTGCGACCTCCGCGCTACTTTTTTTCTACGAACTCTACATCGATCGATATTTTTGGAAAGCGGCACAAAGATGGAAAAATTCTTCCTTGGGCGGGATTTGAACATCGGAATTTTCAGTGCTCCGGACTGGCGCCTTTACCAATTAGATCAGAGTCGCTCGCTCAGGGAAGTCCTCTCTTGTCTGTGCCGCTTTTCGAATTTATCAGTGGTCAATCAAGTAACCATGCCATATTGACAATGCCGTGGAAAAGATTTCTTTATTCAAGAATCTACCCCCCCCCCCTCCTCCTCGATAGTGAAAGTCATCAAAGTGAGGTGAAAATAATAATGATTCGTCGGCTCGACTTCTTGTATGACCTATTTGTTTTTTGAGCAATCCTGCATTTTTAGTCTTCTAAAAGCAAAGAGCGGAGAAAGCAAAGGCGATGGAAACCGATTGATTGACCTTTTATGTTGAGTATGAACCCTATATCACAATAATAAGCGAATCGGTTCAAGATGATATTTGGTATTCTTCACCGTTTCAATTGAATGACATAGTAACACTAAAAGTTATCCAAACGCGAGTGAATGTGTTCAAGAAGATTAATTGAAGATTACACGAATCGAAGCACAACAATATATTTGATTATTCTGACAATAATTTCACTTTGGTATATCACCTCAGAATCACGATAGAATATAAATATATAACATTTATAGCAATGGCAACATGTAAATATTTCAAATTGAGTGTAAAAATACATCAGTCAACAAATTATTTACAGTTAATTATACAGTGAAACCTTGATTCCTCTGAAATGTACTGTGAAGTATATCAGTAATTTTTTCATACAATCATCCGTCGGATTCGCAAACACCATGATTTTGCGGGCACTTTGCGCTGTGCCGCTAGAGGCATTTGCTAAGTTGAAGGTACCCTTCACATCAATAGATGCTCTCACTTATGTGAGTGACGAAGATGTAGGTATTGCAAGAAAGATTATGGATCATGAACATCACTGATTTGGTCATTCAAATTGATCCCAAGCTTTGATTGTCTTTCTTGTATCCTCAAACACTTTGGACAGCAGTGATTTCGTTTTGATCGACACAATCTGTGGTATACTGTGGAGCATATTTGACAAGTTGTGACTGTTGCATCCCACGGATAGATCACTTCATTGTTACCACAAATTTCGCAATGGTGACCCCTGAATGATAAATTTCATGAATATTGTCGCTCTTCTCTCGTTCATTTTTGAAATGTTGAAACAAATATCTGACATACCTTGCCTTGCACAGCTCACAACTATCAATGATGTGAATCTTCATTGCATTATACGCAGCTTGGACCTCTTCTAGTAAGGTCCCATTATTCAAATCAACAAGATCCTTCACAGAGTAATTATCAAAACTTTCAAGCATGTGAGTTCTCAGACCAGTTTTCCATGGCAGACCTTGATTACTTGCCTCTGGGCACACGACAAGATACTGCTTCATCATATGTAGTTCCTCTCTGAGTCGCTGGAATGATTTTTTTTCTATTTGAGTACAGAAAGAGGACAGAGAGAAGGCTATCATTTGAATCAATAATTACATATCACCTTGAGTAGAGACAAATCAGGTATCAACGTGAAGAGCTTTCGATTCAATTGTTCGAGTAATAAAACTGGCTTATCTTGCAATAGTATCAAAAGTTGATAAGCAGCACGACAAACTCTTCTAGGCTCCATATCCCAATTACGAATAATTCTAGCAGGCACAACAATAAGTGAATTCCAATGGCATTTTTGGCAGTAATACAGACCACTGTAATCACATAATCGAGGCTCAACCCATGCAGATTCTGAAACATTTTGATTAATAAAATTATTTTAAAGTCTTTGTAAAACTTGATAAACAGTGATGCCATGTTCCACTAGGTGTAGCTAGGAATCTATCAATGCACATCTAAAGCTGTATCCATGCAAGCTATTTTACCTGTATATTTGAAAGGACTGCCAAAACATGACAATGCAAAACCTTTCGAGACAGCTAATGATGTACAAATGAAGTTTATTGATAATTTGTCAACTCTTTTAATGGAATTATGAGAATATAATTAGAAATTGAGGTTGAAACTTACTGAATGTGATTCTTGTATTGCATTCTGCACACCTATAAGCTTGAGCTGACAACCCTCTTTCGGGACAAATATCCTTTGTATACGTGTAACCACCTGCTTCACTGGCTATTACATGGACACACACTCTACAAATATTGGTCATACATTTCATATGGCAGCAGAATCCACAGTCTGAAAAGAGGTAGAGGAAGAAGTTACAAGCCTTCATTTTGTCAGAAATGTATAATCAGGACCACATCTATTGTTTGATTTGATTCTCTATTTTGGAAGTAGAACAAATCAAATCTGAATGAAAACAGAGTTGGTGAGGAAATAGGTCTCTAGGAAGGAAATGATTCCTTGCCTGTCAACATGTATCTTACCACTGCACATGTACCATGATTGCAGCATGGTCCAGATTCCACCACTGCATTGATCACAATAGATTGATCCGGAGGTAGCAATATAATATTTTTGAGGTGAGAAATGATGTCCAAGGATTACACAGGTCTCAACAATGTTTGCATTAGTGCTTTCGCGCAGTTCTTGAGCTCTCAATCTTAGTTCTATTAACCGCCTGACCAGCCATTTTCTTTCCTCGGAACACTCTGCACTCTCTAATACCATTTGCTTACATTTTGAAATCATATCTTGAAGTTCATCTTGGTTCGTTGCCTACAAGAATATTTTGTAAGAAAACTAGGACCCCAACCAGAATGACAAATAGAGTGAATTGAATTACCTTAGTGATGGAGAGCAAGTTTTCCACAGATTTTAATGTACACGGTATAGGTGCTCTGCTTTCAGAACTATCATCTGCCTCACCTGTCAAGTAATCAGATGAAGATGAGGGTGTTGAAGGGGCTGTTTCAACATTCCGATTCCAGCTCTGGGAGTCTGCTGATTCTGCATTTTCCATTGTGAAATCAACTGGGAAAACGGTTTTCCTCACTGCAAAAAGCTCTCAACTACACATGATTTTTAGATGGACAAGTAATAGCAAGTCTTTCTTTTTGTCAGAATACCATCAAAAATTGCTTCCTTCACGGAACAACTGCGAGTGTCAAATTCTGCATGGCAATCAACAAAAATTATGCTCTTCAGAGACAAGAAAGAAAAGAAAAGTTGGCTAAAAAATTGTGACTGTTGACAACTACTACTACCTAGCATCACCTACAGGACTGGGTGGAAGCTAGGATGAGTCATTGGATGACAGAGAAAAATTTCAAAAAAATCCACATGAATTCCATTTTCTCCATATAAACCCAAGATCCCCTGATTTTTCTTCACTTTTGTTCTAATTCAAAAAGTTGATGAACAATTGACTGGAATTAATTTAGGAAAAGTGTTGTGAATGTGAACTTTTAAAGGAAAATTTTCATCGAATGAAATTCCGCGTGACAAATCGAGGTCTTTCGATTTCTGCTCCGAATGCGGTCCAGATTATCTGAAAGAATAATGAAAATGTGTTTTCGAGTCCTAATTCAAACGATTGATACGCTTTTTTCCCGCGGGATTATCACGTTTTGACAGAAATCTACCTTATCAATTTTCTGTCTGCTTCTGCTCTCGAAGCTCTCGAAAGTCTCGAGACGGCGTAGTAACATAACCCTGTCAATGTTTCCAATAAAAGTAAAGTGATATTTTCTTTCGGAATCATGACACTTAATATTGCTCATAATTTATCTGCAAAAGAGCGTACAAGTGATATTGAGGTACAAGAAAATGTCACCTTCTCGGAAATGGGTTTGTCAGAGATAGTTTTGAGTGGACTCCTAAAATGTGGTTTTCACAAACCATCTCCTATTCAATATAAATCTATTCCACTAGGAAGATGCGGTTTCGGTAATTGAATATTAACCTTTATACTATTGAAAAATTTGAAATTTCAATTTCTAAATTGAGTATTAACCTTCTAAATATAATTTTGACTATCAATTATTCTTTATGACATTGTTGCTTAAATTTTCAGATTTAATTGTACGAGCTAAGTCTGGTACAGGCAAGACAGTAGTCTTTGGGGTAATAGCATTAGAAACAGTAGATGTTCAGATAGATTCAATTCAAGTAATCATTTTAGCACCCACAAGAGAGATAGCTATCCAAATAAAGGAAGTATTAACCTCACTTGGCTGTGAAATCAAAGGTATGGTGATAGTAACTTTTGGCAATTATCTAATTCTTATTCAATGGTGAATCATAGCTGATCATCTTATTTACAGATTTGAAGATAGAATCATTCATTGGAGGTGTTACGATTGAATCTGACAAGAAAAAACTCTTCAAATGTCACATTGCTATTGGTGCTCCAGGGAGGATAAGACATTTGATAAATAAGGGTTACATGAATCTTGATCATGTTCGCCTTTTTGTATTGGATGAAGCAGATAAGCTGATGGAAGAAAGTTTTCAGAAAGATATCAAGTGAGAAATTATTTTATCACAAGTATCCACAGATATTTAAAATGTAGGATCTAGAGTCAAAAAAGTATGTAATTGAAAGTTTAGTTTCCAGTACATTCAAAATTGATTTAAGAATTTTCAATGAATTTGATGATCATTCGCGAAGTTATTGGGAATATTCTGAATTCATTTTTATAAATTTTAATGATCTACAAAAAATCCATTTCATTTTTCATTGATGAGTTTGTTTCATTTGAATAATTGTCTGTATTTAAAATACTCATTTCAGTTATATTTTCTCCAAACTTCCCATCAACAAACAAGTGATATCATCTAGCGCCACTTATCCTGGGGATTTGGAAACTTTTTTAGAATCATACATGCAAACCCCACTTCTTACTTCAGCAGATAATGATCACTCTATCCTTATTGGGGTCAAGCAATTTGTCTACATTGTTCCTCACCATCCCAATGCAATGAAACAGGTATTTAATTTATTGATTGTTCATACACTCAGCTAATACACAATGAAACACGAAATTATTGTTTTCAGGTCCAAATAAAGATTGAGGCATTGACCAAGATTTTTGAAAAGGTTCCTTTTAAGCAATGTCTTGTTTTTAGCAACTACCAAACTAGGTAAGCTATAACTGATGATCAACTATAATTGTTACTAAGCCCTCTGAAGATATTTTCTTCTCATTTTAGAGCCCAGTCAGTGTGTAATAGGATAAGTAGCATGGGATATCCGGCAATTTTCACAGTAGGCAATCAACACATGGATAAAAGAATTGATGCCCTGAACAAACTGAAACATTTTAAATGTAGGATCATGTTTACAACTGATCTCATAGCTAGGGGAATCGATGCTGAAAACGTTAATGTGGTTGTCAACTTTGAAATACCTGGGGACAGTGCGACTTATCTCCATAGAATCGGACGGGCAGGTCGCTATGGTTCCCGTGGCCTAGCAATTTCAATAATTTCAGAGAAAGAAGTCATCACTTTCCAAGATTTGTTGTTATCAATTGGTGGGATCAGTTTTTCTATTTTCAAACTACCTCAAGATTTTCCTAATAATATATGGGAGAGCAACTCAGATGAGTTTGATAAATTACAAGCCACGCAGAATTCAGTAATGACCAATACTGAAGAAGAAGAGGATGTAATAAATTCTCTAAACGGAATCCTTGTTCAAAAACTACTGATAGGGCAGAGTAATGGAGTTGAAAGTCTAGCAAATCATATTAAACTAGAACACGAAGAAAATTCTGCAGCAGACGAATCTCATATAGAATCTCAGTATGATTCAAAAATAGCAAATGCGTTGTGTGAATGCACTCCAGAAATAGAAGTGATAACAGAGAGAGATACATGTACTGCTGAAAACGGTCCAATCTTGCTGTCGAGAAACACTAGGAGCCGACTAAAAAATAATCAAAGCCAAAAAGATGACCAACAATCCAAGTTCATTCCATTGATCACAAAAAATGTATTCTACAACAAATCAAATTCGAATAGCGCCTCTGATTTTTCCTATCATCAAAATGGAGATATCATAGAAGGTGAACATTATTATGGATCTAAGAAGAATATTTTAAAGTATATGAATGGAACCAAATCACAAAAATTTAACGATATTGAAGACATGCAAGGCAGAGTAATTGCTTCAGAAATCGTCAATGAAAGCCCAACTAGGATTGAAAATGCTGAAATATCTAGGAGCTTCCCATTGTCAGAACAATCTCAGTGGAGTAGTATGGATAATCATCTTAGGTTTGAGATGAATGGGAATCAAAATCATGAATACTGTTGGTACTCTAACAACTATAAATCTCTAGAGGATTGTAATGTTGAATTAGAGAATTTCTTCATTACCTTGCGACATCAAACAAATCAAATACATTTACAGGAATACCTCCGTCATATGACAAATTGTGATTAGGAATTAGAGAAATTGTTGCCTCAGTTAATTTTTATACTTCGAATTATATTCATGTTTTTCTGAAAACGTGTTTTACTTGGAAAATATATTTTTTTATGAAGATAACAATCGACTATTTTCAATGCGAAAGCAACTTTTATAGTGCTACTTTTCTTATTCACTAGGTCGATGGATAATATACTTACCGAATATATACGGATTTGCCGGCTTGCCGATGCCTGTACGCCGCCGCGCCGTACGGTCCGCGCGCGTCCGAGCTCCGAGAGAGCAGACGGCATAATAGCCGGCTCGCTAAATCGGCAGCTTCGGTTGCACGCACGTGGGTCTTCGTGCTTTTAAAATTAATTGCACGTTGTTATTACAATTGAGAATCGTGCAAGTGCGGGACACAGTTCACTATTGACGGTTCAAGGTTGCTAAATCGATTCTCGTCGCATCCAATCAATCGTCATTTTTGCCAGAATTTGCATTTTAAAAGGAGTGCTTCGTAACCTATACAGTCTCGTTTTCTGTCATCTGAATGTTTTCATTCTTTCAAGTACGATCATAAATACAAAGCTCAATCGTAGGTTGATTCATGCAAAAAGTCGTGACCCTTGCTAATAGAAAATTTTTTAACAATTGGAGCTGTCTTGTGACAAAAATCGACCTTTGTTCATTTAGAAAAATGAGCGTTTTCACTCAAAATATCAATCCTATCACGGGAATAACTGTGTGGGAAGAAAGAGATTCAAATTATGACTATTATCAAGAAATCGCCAGAGCTGCTTTTGCTGATATGTTGCATGATCATGAAAGGGTCAGTATATCTCTAGTGAATCTCTGCTGTACCTCATTGAGCTTGTAGTGAATAATTTCACATGTTCCAGAATCACAAATATTATCTTGCAATAAAAGCTGCAATTGAAAAGAAACATAAAGCAGGACAACAGGCCAATGTACTAGATATTGGAACTGGCACCGGCTTGTTATCTATGATGGCTGCCAAATGTGGTGCTGATAGCATAGTAGCATGTGAAGTAAGTAGGCTCAGTACCTTTTCAGTGTGACTCATCCATCTAATATTTGCTTGGATTTATTATTTTCCAGACTTTTAAGCCAATGGCTGAATGTGCAGAGAAAATTATTGAAAAGAATCATCTCGAAAATGAAATTCAGTTGATCTATAAAAGGAGTACAAAACTAGTGGTTGATGGTTTTTCGCCTGTTCTGACAGAAGTTGATGATTTGCCTAAAAGAGCCAATATATTAGTCACAGAAGTGTTTGATACAGAACTCATAGGAGAAGGAGCTCTTTCAACTTTCAAACATGCTCTTGAGCATTTATTAGAGGTAATTTAGACAATGTACTTGAGCAATTACACCATAATTCACATTTTAAATTTATCAGGATGATCCCATTGTTGTGCCCAGTAGTGGGACCATCTGGGTGCAAATAGTAGATAGTCCTACAGTCAGAAATTGGAACAGAATAAATCCCATAAAAAGTGTTACTAGTGAGAAAACTCTGATTGAAGTTCCTGAGGTGACACAGACTTGTTCAGGAGCATCTGCTGTGCATGATATTCAACTTTCACAACTGCCCGAAGGCTCTTTTACGCCGTTGACAGATCCAATACCCATATTTAAGTAAGATTTTCCACTCTACTCATTGTTTCTTTTGGTCAATGGATGAAAACTTGAATGATCATAGATTTGATTGGACTGGGGATACGCCTCTGGACTATAACGAAAACGTTGTAATCCCAATAAAGACGCTCACTGAAGGGACTGCTCATGCTGTCTTCATGTGGTGGCACTTAGACATGGATATGGAAAGCAAAGTATGTTTTTCCAATTATTGTATCCTCTTTTGCAGTCCTCAAATTGTGTATTTCTTGTTTATCAATCATGTAAAATTTTCCACAGATCCAGCTGAGTTGTGCGCCAGTATGGGCACATCCAGATGTCCAAAAAGATATCAAAGATGGTAAATCTTACAGAGAATTAGCAGATAAAATCCCTTGGAGAGATCATTGGATGCAAGCTGTATATTATTTCCCAAATGATCTACATGTTAGTGCAGATGAAGAAGTTTTGCTTGTTGCTTCACACGATGAATACTCATTCTGGTATTCTTTGGACAAGAAAAAGTATTGAAGCACCCAATTAGCTCAAACATAAATAGTCATGGAAAGTTGACCCATTTATATTTTTTTCAGGAGAGGGATAGAAAATTTCAAGAGGCCCATGTGTGAATGTTGCATACACTTAGCTTTTTCGCGAACGCGAATCGGGCAATTGAATGACGTTGACAGGAATAATAAGTATTTAAAGGCTATCAGTAAGAAAATTAACAACGATACAGTTTGCCTCAGTCTTTCAGATACATCACTCTTGGGGCTTTCTATAGCAAAAATGAACATTAAAAAGCTTTACTTACTGGAGTGCAATCCTTTATCACAGAAGACAGTAAAAACATTTATAGAGAAGAATAATCTCACAAAAATAGTTTCAATTATTGAATCAATTGATAATCTTCCTCCCTCTTCCGAGATAACAATGATATTTGCAGAGCCTTATCATGTTACATCAATCCTTCCTTGGGACAATTTTTACTTCTGGTATTTGGCCTCCAAATACCCAAGCAGTATCACTCGAATACCGCAAAGAGCAGTAGTGAAAGCAGTTGTAATGGAGTTCAAAGATCTGCACAAGATCCGAGCTCCATTGGGTGTTTGTGAAGGATTCGACATGACCATTTTTGATCAGCTGGTACAGGTACTTTTGATTCAGAGAATTATTCATCATCTCCTGGAATGTTATTACACATGAGTGATGATTATTCAGTCTTCTAGTTACAAAGCTGATAGTCCTGTTGAAGCCCAACCACTTTGGGAATATCCAGGAAGAGCACTGAGCAATCCTTTCACAGTGGCAGATTTCAATTTTTGCACTCAGGTTGAAGAACAAACAAAGATTGATTCCTCTTGCCAAGTTCCAATTGTAGTGTAAGTGTTTTCTAATTAATTCTCAACTCATTCACAATCTCTAAAATTTCGTTTCGATTTTGTTAGAAATGGATCGTGCAATGGAGTTGCAATCTGG
>JAPYYZ010000042.1:0-30870 GCA_030522705.1 Eretmocerus eremicus | reverse complement strand
GAGGACCAACCTTGTGGATCACGGATTGGGCCAAAACTCTGGGAATCATCTTGTTTCGATGAGAAATGAAGATATCTCAGAGGGTTTAGACCAATAGGCCCTCTGTTCCGAGATACAGCTACAGACATTAGCATTGACAGTATATCTGTATATATGACTTTTTAACACGAGCCTATATGGGCAATGCTAATGTTCACAGCTGTATCTCGGAAAAGAGGGCCTATTGGTCTAAACCCTCTGAGACATCTTCATTTCTCACCGAAACAAGATGATTCCCAGAGTTTTGGCCAAATCCGTGATCCACAAGGTTGGTCCTCTACTTGTGAGTTCAACAAGCATGTATTTTCCCAGGATTTACTATTTACTTTTTTTGGAAAAGAAGAAGAAGGTCAAATGACTATCTTCTCCATGTTATTTTCATATCTTCGATGATTAACAACTCAATTCATAGACCATCAAAAGTTCTGGAAGAATTCGGCAATTTTTAAAACACTAAATGCTACAAATGTGCGAGGTTTGAGAAAAGTCCATTTGTATTTTTTCATCGATTGAATCAGCTCAAATGAGCATTACTCGCGGTGTGATGGAGTTTCGGAGATGAGTACTGATGCACTCGGCTTCTCCTACTCCGTGGAGCTTTTTGTGGTACCGTGAAGAATGCGTACGTTGGTGATGGGGTTGGAGTATCATCGTGAGCTTCATGCTTGGCAGGAACATCTGCTCGATCACCGGAAGTGCTGCTCTAGTTGGCTCGGTTCGGTCGTGGTGATTGAGTTAGTGTGGAAGAGTTGTGATATCGGGGGCTGGTATTCCCAGATGACAAAGGGCACATGAGCCATCGGGATTCCGAGCACGTTTCCGACGATTCGCCGTCTTATACTTTGGGTCTCTCGGGTCGACGGCCAGACGCCCCTAGTATGCGTGTAGATCGGTACGCACGCGTGCACGTGGCGAACTCAGATAGTACGGGTTGGTCGCGACCTTCCGCCGCGGAAGCTAACGATGATTTAGAGCCCTCCCTCGATCGGAGGTATTCTTCATAAAGTTTCGCTGCGCGAACTCCCGCAATAGCTCCGCACTCGGTCTCGTTGTGGGTAGGAGTCGAGCAACAGAGATTTCTGCGTTCTGAACGGAAGTAAGGATGCTGCCAGCAGTCTGGTGCCGCGGAAACTTTTTCCGCGTACCAACGATGCATCTCCTTGCTCTCTGCTCTTACTCGATGGAGTATTTGAATTCCCCGCGAAAAAACTCTCAAGGTTCACTGCATAATTGATGCTCACCAGAAGTGTAATGGATAACGGGATAGCGTGGGGGAGCAAAGACTGTGCGAGGGAGCATCGAATGGATGGCTGTGCGAATGAGATCGATTCATTGGTCCCGCGAGTGCGGGCCGCGGGATTTGAATTAATGCGCGGTGAGGCCATAGGCGCGGATGAGCGGGAGAGCGATTATGGTGCGTGCTAGACCTAAATATATATGCACACAACCCCAAGCTCGTTCTGCGTGCTCTGGTAGGGGCAAGATGCCTGTACCACTTTCTGATGGGGAGTGATGCATTGCCGAATTGCTGTTCTGCTGTGGCTAAATGTCCTGCCTATTTGCCCTAATGGCCGGATGGTAAGATTTATATCACTCTGCTACGACGATGACGCTCTTACTCAGCCATGTGCGACGAGTCTGCTGATCCTCCCGGGGATGTTCATTCTGATTAGCGAGTTAGATACAGAGATAGCTCCTTCAAAAGGGACTACTGCTATAGGATTAGGGATGAGAAATTTTGACGATGATCTTATACACTGTAAAAAGGTGGTTGAACATTCAACGGAACAGAACATTCAACGGAAAGTGTCAACCACGTGGTTAAAAATCCGACCACAGTGATTGGACGAAAACTCCGACCAAGTGTTGAAAAAATCCCAACCACGTGGTTGAAATTTCAACCACTGGTTAAAGTTTTTCTCTCCACCACTGGTTGAATTAACGGTTCATGGAAAAATGTGCATTTGATTCCAAAAAGTTTTGCAACATGAAATTTTTTGGATTCATATTCACATTTTCTTTCTGGACTGGGTTGAAAAAAAATCAATCAGTGGTTGAAAAATCAACCAGCACTTGAGAAAAAAACTTCAACGAGTGTGTGGAAATTCACTCTAATGACTAGTTGAAGCTTTTTGCCAACCACCGGTCAAATTTTGGGCCTCAACCAACGCTCTAATGAAAAACTTCAACTAGTGGTTGAAATTTTTGACCAAAATTCTTTACAGTGTAGTTATTAATTTTTGGCGATATAGAGAACAGAGAAAGATTCGTACGCATGAACTTCGTCAATGGACAGATTTTTCAGTGAAAAAGTGGTCTAGGAGAATCGTTTTGTGAGTATCTGTTGAATAATAATACAATTTATGTAGACCATCTTGGTGTATCAATTTCTCGAATATCGGTGGGGTCACCAACGTTTTGTTAAAAGACTACAAATTTATATTTCTGAAATCGTTGGTATTCAGGGATAGAGTCCTTGCAGATTGATCATGTGAATTCGTCATCGTACGAACTACTATATGAGCCAGGAATTTGGAAGTTCCATTAGTATCATTTATTCCTCTTTCCATAAAATTTGATTTCAAGTCAATATGAAAAATCAAACCACTGGCTTGAAAGGTAAAATCAATATCCTACTTAATTTACGAGAGAATTCTCTCTCCTAGTCCATCTGCCTTCCTCGGCCTCAGTTCACAACTAATTGTGGATTTTTTTAAAATAAATAGTGCTACTGTTACTGGCTGAAATTTCAAAGCCCTGCGAGAATGTCGTTCGAGATGGCATTTGTGTACCTTCTTACTTCTAGTCGAAACTCTCCCAGTATAAAGTAAAGGAATAGACCTGGTTGGAATACCTCTGCGATGGAGTTTTATGACCTGCGGAAAGAAGGATCTACGGACTGGATGATAGGAGCATGCAGGCTGCCCGTCTCGAGGGCGCAGAGCAAAAACTTGAGAGCGACGAATGAGATTGGGTTGGGAAAAGTTCGGGGCGAGCCGATAAAACCTCAGAGATAAGAGTTGGTAGCCGGCGCAAAAACTAGCGCGTCTCCAGAAAATACGTGCATGTGCTTGGTCATGCCATCACCCACGCAACGACCAGGCCTCGCGCCTGCATCTAAATGCTTTCGGGACGCCAAGTGCTCGGCGGGCTGTTTGCTCGTGCGACGCTACGGTATAGTAAGTCTACCTCCAACCCAAGTTGTATGACTATGTACGTATGAGTATGCGCCCGCGGGGCTTTCCGCACCGGCTCACACGCGCGACTCGGCTCGGCTGCGCTGGCACAATCGCGGAATTGAATTTCGCGCGCAGAAGGGGCCAAGCTCCCCGGGACTCGCGCAAAACACTCTCTGGCCCGCGGCGGCGCTCGCCTAGCCCGTCCCGCTCGAGGAGAGAATTTTCACGCTGCGAATCTCTGCGCCCGCCCGAATCTCTCTCTACGGAGGACTGTTTCTTACGGCGTCGCGGCCTCTGTGTCCCGAGAGACGTCTTTGCGAGAGCGGAGACCGGTCTCGCCCTTGAGTTTCGCACTTTTTTGCGAGACGACGCTGCGTCACAATGGCACAATGTGAGTGGGAGCAGACGCGAGCTGAGAAGGGATCGAGACTGGAGAAATTGTTTTTCGCGCCTGCCGAGTGGCTTATTACTCGCGTCTGTATAGCTGTGAAAGCGCAGCCGTCTAGACTGGGCCCGCGATGAGGGATGGTACAACTGAAGAGTCCTCCGCGCATGGCTGACTCGCACTCTCTTGATCAGCTTCTTGATTCTTGTTCAGCGAGTTTTTCACTTCGAGAGAGAAAGAGAGATATGCTCATCCACTCCTTGTCGATGATACCGAGAAGACTCCGGTCGTGCTCGCAACAATGTGAGTTACTAGACTATACATGGACCTAATAATCTATAACGAATATCGTCAAATGGGGCTACCTCGCCGCAAGGTTCCAAATTCCTCACACTTCTGAAATCATCATGAGAATTCATGCTAAGTACTTCGTAACATATAGATTGAAAGCTGTAATATTTAGCTTTCGATTGCCTCGAGGATTGACTGCTTGCAAAGTCAAATGGGAAATTTTGGTGAATCCTTATGTCAATTGAAACCAATAGTGTAGCAAAGTTGCACCCTTCGTAGGGAAGCAGCCTTATTTGAAGGTAGCCAGATAGCTGCTTCGCTGCTGACTTCATCCATCTACTGTGCCTCAACGTAACATCTTAACCGGTTATGTGATTCTGAATAGTACTGGTCACTGGATTGATATGTAATGCGGATACAAGGTCGCTCTCAATCTCACTTTGAAAATTTCATCCTGGAGCAGTTATATTACTTCAAGCATGAAGCTTCCTGATTATGCAAGCGGAGTTAGCTGGAATCTTCAATCCGCGTAAAACACGGGCAGCATTAGAGATAGGCAGATGATGGAGAAAACCAGTAAAAATAATTGCACACGGAACTGAACTGCTCTATGGTGCTGATTTATGCGTCAGCTTATCGAAAGGCTGTGCAGCGCAAATGTGTCCTCGTGAACAAGCCCGGCTTGTCACGATAGAATTCTTAAGAAATAATTCAGCCATCGAGATTCTAATTAATGCATCCGCGCACATAAGTATCTCTCACGCGGTGAAAAAAACCCACGCAAACGGATTGAGCCACTGGAAGCTCTGCGAGTACACGATTACACACGCAGAGAGGAAGTACCGATCGATCGATTACAAGCAATGCGCAGCGGAGTCCCTCGATCCGCCCCCTCCTCCTACTCAAAGCTCGTTACGCCGCGGAAAGCACTTGACGCGACGCAGAGGCACGACAACGTTGGTCACAGTATAGCCTCACGCGCCAGTCGAGTTTACGCTCGGCGCAAAACGAGTGCGGACCAGAGCAAAGAGCCTGTCGGGGGGTAAAAAGGGCCGAGCGGCGGCCATTAGCGTCCCTCAGCCGGCCCGTGCGTATGTGCAGCCCGGACGCGTCGATGTATGGGACCGAGCACAGGACAGGAGGACGGCGTGCTGTACGAGCTGCTCGCGCCGCGTGACAGTGACACATTTAGGCGGCTCGCAGCGCAAACAATGCGAATTGCCCCGCGTGGCGAGGTGGGGGCGCCTTAATTACACGCGCGAGTCGCGTCTGCGAGTAGATTTTCGTACCCCGTGTCACGTGCTGCGTCCCTAAACTCACGCGCTGCACTAGGTGTACTCGACTTTGGTCTGTTTGACCGCGAGATCCGTGAAATCGGGAATCCAAACTATTCGATCCCGCTCGAAATCTTTAGACTCTGAGCGTAATCGACCTTGCTATTTGACACCTTTGCAGAACCATCAAGTCCTCTCGATTCGGGATGGAACAATGATGATCTAATTGCATGCTCAGCGACAATCTCCAGTTTTCAAATTTCTCGACGAACTTTCGAGGTATCGCGGATTCGCTGGGTAACGCCGACTCTACAAGTCATCTAGAATCGGCGTTACTATCAATCATTGCGTTATTTTGGAAATTCATGGGGGAATTTGAAAATTCGACGAGGTTGGTATCCGACATCCTTTTAATGTCACTGGAGATTCTTCCCACCATAATCCCGAAAGCACAGAGGAGGGATCGATAACAACACGTTGACGTTGAGTGTCTGATTAGAGCCGGACTCTTACTACTCCGAGACATTGATTCCGGGAAGAAACCTTCAAAATCGCTAAAAGCTAACGAGAACTGGGCCGCATAACTCTCCGTTGATTTGATACAACTTTTGAACATGATTCCTCTTGATAATTGACCGAAGATATGAATTTCTCATTCATAATTCTGGTCCGACTGGGTGTATTTGCTACATGGATTTTGTCCTCATGTAATTCTCGTTGAAGGGTGTCCAACTGTGAAGAGTATGAAATTTTCTGTTGGCTTTTTGAGAATGATGAATAATCCTTTTTTGCCGAAAATTTAGTTCCAGCACAGACAAAGCTATAGAATAACTTATTTTCTGTGATTTTTGATGCCTAAAGAATCGTGTGGTATTCCAAAGAACCCTTCGCTGTCATTAATGTAATTTACAGCACTTCATCGTCAGGTGTACAATGTCCCATGATGCTGCGAGAAATATTCCAGGGATAGAAATTGAATGGCGTAGGAATCTTTGTGCATGAGAGGAATCTACAGCATAATACATAGGAAACTGACACGAGATAGTGTGAATCCAGGTAGTATTCCATGTAGGTCGCATACCACTCATATGGAATCAAAGTGTACCAGTAGCTACTTGCTCCATTATGATGCTATGGTAAAATATAGAAACTCATGCACTTCAGAACTTTGAGTTCCTCAGAGCGTCATCGTGAAGGAGCAACATATTTACACGTGTACGACACTGTCACACAGGAAAGAGTGCCTCGCGGTAATTTCCACCCAACAGCCCCAATTTACGAGGGTCGATTGCCGCAAAACAAGGAGTTGAACGGACGCAGAGCACACATGACAGAATCCAAAAGTTTTCTCCCCCTCGAGGGCAAAATTGTCTCTCTAATCATCCTCTCCGCGTATTTGCACATACGCACACGTGATCCTCGTCACGCACGACGCAGAAAGAATTCGAGGAATGAATGCTCGCCTCATAACGAGGCCCATACTCCGAGTTGAGAATAATTTATGCGACTGGTGCAAGAGGAAAGGGACGAAAGGAGGGGGAGGAAATGCGTCAGCTACGGCCGCTATTACACAGTTTGCGCGTTTGCAAAAAATCCGCGAAGATTGTCCACGAGGCCGTGCGAGCCGTTCTCCGCGTCGGCCTAATGAGCGGTAAATTTTCAATCAGTCAGTCGATACTGTCGCGCACGCACGCACGTCCAGTCTGCCTCTCGTCTGTCGCTGTCGTCTCGCGTGAATGGCATATCCATGGCAGGCTGCACCGCAGCGGCTCGGCTCACGCGATGCATCGGAGGAAGCGCAGGACTGACGGATAGATCGGCCGGGAATGCGCAGGACTGCACACAGCCCACGTGGGGGAGTCCGCGAGCGTCAAAGCCGCGCGATTGGGGGTAAGATGCCTACCCGAAACACGCGTCAAAGTGTCTACTACGTGTGTACACGCATGGTCTCGTCGCTTCCGCGTGTTCGTCTGCGGGGATATAGGCCTAATTGTACGCAGTGTCTTGCGAGCCCGTTCTCACGTGCGTTGAGGGGGCACATCTACGCGAACAGCACAATATAGCTCGATGGATTTATTGATGAATTAGCGAGAGGAGGGGCTTTCAATAGAGCGCGCGTCTCTGGGCGCGCGTTTGCGACTTTGATGTGCATCACGGCGTACGCGCGCTCCGTCTGGTCTTAGCTATGGAGGCACTCGGACGGTAGTTCGCGGTGATAACGATCCGAGTCACGCGAGCTTTGCCCCTGTGTGCGCCGATAATTCGTGGATCCACGTTAACATAGAATGGACGAGAGCTACTGGAAAAATGTGCAGAGTGTTCTAGTCGATAAACTTGCTTGAGTGTCCTTTCTGAGAATCATTATCAGAATCGCATGGTGCAGACGGTCTTAATTAATGACACCTTAGCACACACGGTCTGCGGCAATGAACATCTAATCTTTCCACGCCGCACATGAAATCGTTCTCGTAGACGCAAGTCTCAAATAGATTAAATAAGAAAATCTACTCAGAATAATTGACACGTGGAACTTTACCAGTATGAGACAAGAGTCCCAGAAAATATTTCATCTTCTTTGATTTTTGATATTAATTGACTCGCAGTCCCTAACACGTACTACTAACAACAAGATAATCATCTGATTCTTCGCGAGGCATATGAGAAAGATAGGGAGCTTCAATTTCCCAACCGGATAGTTTCTTGGTATGCGCGCCAATATTACTTCCACAAAAACTTTATTATGAAGGTTGCAATCTGTAGTCCCTTGGGACATGTCGTTTTTTGGAATAACTATGCCCCGTTGGTGAAGGTTTACGTTTCAGCCATGAGAGCCACGTTATGATGACTGTTTCCAGTCATGTTTCCCCGACCAATCCTGACTGTTTGGCCCATGATTCCTCGAATATCAAACTAGTCATTCTAATTTGAATGTTTCAAATCATATGTTGGGAAGATAATGTGCAAGTTCCATAATCTACATAGGATGTCGACTCTTGCAGCCGTTTTCTGGGTCGAGATCGTCGAGTTAGCAGGAAACTGTCCATACACAAGATGCGGACTTTGACGGGCACCCATCCGTCATTCCGACCGACGCATAGGTCGCTTTGTGCGTTGAATTTTCACCAGTGCCACGCATACGTGTGTGGTTGTGCGTGGTATGTCCAAACGAAGCTGTGCATCCGATGGGTCAACGATAGGGGATGGGCAGCCTTTGTGCGAGATTCCGTAAAAACGACGAGCCAACGAGCCCGACGACGGGGTTGGTGATTCCCGAATCCTCCACACGTGTAATTCGATAAATTGACGCGGGTGCGATAACGAGCCTATTCTTCCGCAGCCATGGTTACCGCAGCCCTGTATTCGTCTTTGCGTCAACTCGCACGGAGGTCACGTCTCTCGTGGTCACCTCGGGGATAAACTTACGCGAGCTTTTCCGTTCCTGGCCCTCTTATTACCTCCTTTGTCATGTAAATCTCTCAATACATGATAATATTGTACAGCCAAAATTAACATTGGCTTGTTGTGCTGCAGCGAGGAAGAAGCGTTTGGCAGTCCATACTTTTGGATCTAAGAGAACAAGGAGAGTGGTGCGTCGAGCGTCAGTCATGACAGGAGCATCGAGAGCATGAAATGGATATTTGAAGGAATGGAGGATCGCTCCGTGAAATTCAATTTAATGCTGGATCACGAGGGGAAGTATAGGTATTCTATCGACGTAAATGCAGGACGTCAGCGAGAGAGCGCGGGCCATCGGCTCTCGAAATAGCTCGGTATTATTCAACACACTTTTGGAGTTAGGCGTCGAAAGCCTGTCCCGTATTTCCATGTGAAGGATAACCGCAGATGAAAGCTTTAATCCTAGAACCCCGTGCTGTCGAAGCGCAATCACATCCACTCGCTCGATACACTAGTGCATCGGTCATGCCACGCGATTGTGTCCAGAAAATTAGACTGGATGAAAAGCGTGGATGAACCGATACCTGTCCTCGATTGTGAATCTCTCTTGAAGAGACAAGTAGCAAAATTATCCTCTCTCTTCGACCCAATTTTGACGTTTGACCAGCTGTGAGTTGACATGGAGCTGATCTTGTACTGGGTAATACGCTCCAAAAGTAGTATTTTTGATGGTGGCATGCGACGGTACGTATATTTTGGGTTTATGATTTCAATTAGATTCCAGAAAGAGTTTGGATTTCCACTAGAGATGACTTTAATATGTTTGTGTCAACATACGATTGGCCAGGGGCGAGAGCAGGGCCGGGTGTGATGGGATGTTTTTAGTGATTGCTGGTCAATAACGTGAAATTCGTAAGTTTCGGAAAAATCACCCAGAAGCCAGTCGTCATCAATATGCGTAAATTGGCAATGACAATTCATCAACTACAGCTATGAGAATCCTTGAGTGTTGGAGCTTGGCAGTTTCGGATACTAAAGTACCATCGCCAAGAGTCTCGCTCAAATCCATGAGCCGCCCGAGAAATCCTCTCCTCGTGAACGAGCGTCACTGATTCGCAAGACACCGAGCGCCCATGAATCACGATTACTCGCGCCGACGCGCACAAGCTCGACTCATCGGATCAGTCCGGATCGCCCACCCCATCGTCGGCGCTTTGCCCGAGCTATATGCACGACAAGCTCGAGTTTCGAGCTCGGCAAAATTGGTCAATGGGATCATCGAGGAGTGCCTAATCCTCGTCGCCTTAATAATTCGCACAACCGACCGGGGCCGCGCAATCGAGCAGCGACGAAGAGCGCTTCCAACTCGCAACTGTACAGCCATCGCTTCCACGTCGATAGAGCCGGATAGTGCTACGTGGGGTAGCCGCTGCTGTGCATGTCGTCTTTCGGCTCTGGGCGAATCGATTATTGCATGACGCTCGATTCGCTCCTCGCGCAAGCCACCGGACGGAATTGAAAATGCAGACTGCACGGGACACCGAAAGACACGGCGGGCGCAACCTCATAAATATCGGCCCGGCGTCCCATAAATAGCCCGCGGTCCCATAACCTCCCGCGATTTATACTCGGTACGCGCGTCCAGTCTCCCTCTCTCGCACGGGTGTTCAATTAATCGACGAAAAACGAGTCTCGCTGCTCGAGCTAATGGAGTATCAGACGCGAGGTGTGTACGGTGGTGGACATTCGTTCACGGAAACACGTCCGTCAGTGATCGGTGGCATTTTTGCATGCTACCATCCTATATCAAGTAGGTTCGTGATGGGGCGTAATCTACGCAATGCTGCGTCTATGGGCGTTTTGGCGTACTACAGAGTAAATGAGTTTGCTCTGATGTGTGTAGCGTCGTTTTATCGCTCGCGCGTGGCTGCGCGTCATTGTTCCGCTGCAGCGATTCTGAAGCACCATGCGAGAGAGCTGAGATGGCACGGACAGTGCAAAGCGCCATGAGATTCGATTCGGTGACAATGATGGCCGGCGAGGCGTGAACGAGTGCCTATTTGCCGATGAATTGTGCCCGCTCGTTGCGCCGCATCGTAAAACTCGTCATCGATAAGCCTATCTGCCGAGCCGCTCGATCGCGTATGCACTCATTTGAGCAGCCCGATTCATTAGCCGGTTTTGTCCGCAGCCGTATACATCGCGGCTTATCACGATCCAGCATCGTCCGCCACTTTTGATTCTCTCCCCTCCTCCATACCGACTGCTGATTACGACCACAATGCAGCTTTCTCTCTGTTATTCTCGCACAATGGAGAGGCACATCGTTCCTGCATATTTGCATTTACACAATCAGCGGAATGTCCGCCGTTGTTCCACATATTATCGCGTTTGCCGTGCTTTTGGCTATCTTATGCTTCTTTCACCTGGAAATAAAGGCGTGCCACAGTGACGTAGATTAGCCTGAAACGCATTTAATTAAACTCGGATGACCGGAAATACGCAGAAATGGGAGACAGTTTCACAATCGTCATCAGAACAGAGCTTTTATTTTGTTTTAAATGAGTAAGCTAATTGAAGCATTCTTCCGTGACCGTTTGTTATTTTTCAGAACATAGCCTAGACGACATTTGTACTGGATAGGAAGCGATAACTTCCTTTCAAAAGACATTCTGCGAGGCACAGAACTCTAGGGATCACGTCGTCTTAAACTGTGTTGATGACATTGTCTGCTATGCAAATGATGATGCAATGCACAATGAAGAAAATGTTCATCGATAGTTGACCCTCCAAAGGATCATCATATTTCTATGTTACACTTTATAGAATAGCCTTTCCACGCACTTTTTTCCTTCTGAATATTTTGGACTCAAAACCTGTCTTCGAGGGTTTTCTAGGTCACTGAATACGAATGTGCGATCAGAATGTTTAATTTCTCGAATCATAGATGGGGGACCAAAAATGTCCAAAAACTGTATATTCCAGCTCAAAAACCTCAACTCAGGAGTTTTCTTGCTCCACTTATCACAAATATGGAGTCACAGCTCTGGTTTTCTTAGATCCAAGATGGCGGATCCAAGGTGGCGGTCAGGAAATTTCTGAAAAATGTGTTCTTTGATCAGGGAATCGACTTTTCGGGGGGGTTTTGGGCTGCTGATAACAAATATGCGATTAGAATGTCGATTTTCTTAAATCTTAGAAGGCAAATCTAAAATAGTGAACTGAAAATTCCTCGAAAATGTGTCCTTTACACTTTTTGGAAATGCTCGGTCCGCCTTCTTGGGTCCGCCATCTTGGATTTGAAATAATCGGAATTCTGATTCCATATTTGCCACCAGTGACCAGAGAACTCTAGTCAGATTATCCAGTATGCAAGAATATATTTTTTTCAAATTTGAACTTCTCAACACATCAGGCAACCAGTTTTGTACCGGGCTGGAAAGCCAATGTATTGGCTCGACCTTCCATCGACACGATGTACTCAATAAATGTACTATATGAGACACCTATTTTACCAATTGTCAAGAGCTATGTAGCTTCTAAGACCTCGGCACTCTCAAAGTTGAAAGCCTATTTGATTGGGATTACACCCCTCCACCTCACGGATCACGTGGGTTTTTTTCTGATGGTACGGAGCTTGCATAGCATTGGAATCAATGTCATATCAATGAGAATTCTCAGGAAAGTTCAGGTAACCTAGCTCACGACCTTCCATCTTCTTCACGCAGTCGTGAGCTCCCCACTGAGATTCTTGGGATCTCTTCCCTCAACCCAACATCTAAGTTAATGTGAGGCTTGTTGGGACGTATTCTCTGGCATGGGGAGAACTAATCCGAAAACCCCCATAAATCATTGTGTTCCAGAGCCTGCGCCAAGTGTGAACCGATGCCATTGAGCTCGCACTCGGGAGCCGAGAACAGTCAGCGTGGATCATGGTTTTGATAATCCATTGAGCGTGCGGCATGCGACGGAAGTGCACAGCTCGCGCCCGCATTTTACCGCGTTACCCGCTATCACGAGCTACTTACGATAGCGGATATCCCCCGATGCGAGCTCGTTGCCCTCGCGATACGGCTCGCTTTACAAGATCCCCGATCAGCGAAAGGGGTGGCCCGGTACACCGCTCGTGCAACAGAGCCAGGCCACATACTCGATATACCAGCAGCAGCAGCAGCAGCAGCAGCAGCACAGGTAGGCACGCTGGAAGAGGCCGTGCGTGACCTGTCACCGTGAGTACCGCTGGATTTATAAGCGGACCCGGCGACGCGACTTATCGCATATTTACCCCGGCCCGCTGCTTTTCAGCCGCGGCTAGATGTGTACAGGTATATATGCACGAGGCCGCATCGGGGGTGCACTACTGCAGCGCCCCGATGACAGCAATGCAGGCGGCCTCTGAATGCACGAACGGGCTCGGCGTGCACAGGCGCTAACTCGGCCAGACCGTTTGGCGCCAGCTCGCAGATAGCGTCTATTTATACGCCGGCACCTCTCTCACTCTCTCTGGCACGCGTTAATGTGGAAATATTCGCGGCAGCCAGACAGGGTTGTTGATGTGGGCCGGAAAAATGTATGCGACGCTTTGGTGGCGCTGCCGCGCGCTATCTCGGGCTCTGCGGCTGCTTTATTATCTCGAAGCCGCATGCACGGGTTGCAATGACTGCGGCTAGGCTGCCTGATTTCACGACTCGATGCGACTTTTGACCTCGTTCCTGCTTGCATTAGCTGCCTCGTTTGAGATTATTTATGCGTCAGTCCGATCTCGCGTGATGATGCTTGATAATTGAAAGTACCCTGATAGTGACGATTATTTACCAGAGAATTTTTCAAAACGTCAAGAGTCAGGAATCTTTCTGAGCAAAAATTCGATTGTACTGTCAAAATTCGATGTGTTCATAATGCAGACTGTGAATTGGAGGGTTCCCGACCAAAGTGACGCGAGTTCAATTTCGAGAATACCAAAAATTAAATCTTAAGAGCATGTCGTAGCCGTGCAGCGTGTCGCCTCGCGGTCTAGTCGGTAGTAAAATGGATTTTACAAGGAAGTGGGACAAAACAGGACAAAACGAGAAGAGAACGAATCTAAGTCTATCGATTGCTGAAATTTTGAAACCAGTTAGAGGTCTGTATGTGCAATACTTTTTGCAAATAATGTGCACAAAGTTTGCGAGTCGAGAGGCTCCGGTCTTGGGGATCGATAACTTGCCCAGTCCTGCGACTCACAAACTTTGTGCACATTATTTACAAAAACTCTTGCAAGTACAGACCTCTGACTGATCCAGGAACTTCGACAATTGATAGACTTAGATTCTTCCTCTCCTCGTTTTGTTCTATTTTGTTCCACTTTCCTATGAAATCCATTTTTGGACCGAGCAGACCGCACACCCGTATCGCGCACGTTGCACGGCTCTGACATGCCCTCAATTATCATGCTATTTTATGCCACCTTTATGTTCAAGTTTGACATACAACCCGAAATTTTTGGCCCTGAGCGGGATGTCTTTAGTTGAAAAATCTGAGACAATGGTTTCTGTAAGATATCCCAAGCGTATAGATTACGGCTAAGAAAAGGTTGGTTGGACTTTGGTCGAAAACCCCCTAATTAATACTCGATGATTAGTATCTTCATTTTTGTTGATGCAGTGTACCCATTCACATATCAAGTCTTACCACAGAACTACGTAAGTATTGCAAGAGTACGGACTAGATATCATATTGAGGTACTGCAAGAATATTCTATCGCCAATTTTTCATTCACTGAATTGCCTCCAAATAGCTAATGAGAAACGAATGATTTTCGAATGAATACAAGCACGCGAAGACAGCGGAGTGGCACCGTAGATAACATTAACATTACTTTTTGAGTGCTTCAGCGGGATCTAGCCAGTCCATCGATTCATCAACACTGCTAAAGCATAATACCTGTGTGGTCCCTCTGAAGCACTCCCTATCTTCCAGAACTCGTGTCAAAATTAGTCATTTTTTATTAGCGATCGAAAAAAATTTTGATTGACCAAAACATTCTGACTCTGATGAGGTTTAAGGAAGAAATGGAATCAATAAGCATCACCCCGTTATGGATCAACGGGCACTTTTGTCACACCTATGAGTTGAACTTGGCAAAACATTGAAATCTGTTGAATATTATCAGAATCGGAATGTGGAAAGAATTCTGTGCAGATCAATAATCTTGCTTAACTAACTAGACTGCCTAGTCATTTGTTCCAAAACAGTCTCAGCTTGCCTGTAATTATAGCTGACCGAATTATACGTTCCGACTTCTATGAAGTTGGAAAGCTCGTTCAAAGTTCGTGTTCGCAAGTTTCTAGACCTGATGAGAGAGTTAGATATGAAATTGTAGTACGAATGCTCAAGTTCTTTTAAAACGGAGTTGCCGGTACTTGCGCATAGTCATAAAGCAACACGCCTTGGGTCAATGGGACGAGCATGATATAATAACTTCATTTCAACACATAAGTTCTGCCACTGAAAGGAATGCATCCTCCTCACTAATACGGGAACTCCTTAACCACGATGCCGAATTGCTCATAAATATTGTTTCCGCAAGGTTTGTGTGGTCAATTGATAATTTTTCCATCCTAAATAGTTTTTCTTGAACAATTTATGAAGGTCAGAAGTGAGATGAGTTACTCAGATTTTGTTCATACGTGTCAGAAGCTGATGGTTTGTTTGTGCACTCGGTGTCAAGTAAACCAATGTACATGTAGTCTTTGGCATACGTCGTAACGTGTCTACTTTCGACTCTGACGAGGTCTCCCATGAGTATTTCGTCCCTATCAACATGCACAATCAACATCAGTATGAATTTTCATATCTCGCACGACCAGCATGAGCACAGGGTCTCTCTCTCTCTCGCAATCAGCAGGCGTCCGTGCTTGTGACCGAGAGCCGGAGCTTTGGGAACGTGGAAGGGCAGGGGGAGGCACGTTCGCGACCCACATGTCGCAGTAAAATGAACAGCAGCGCCAGTCTTATGCAAAGAGCATGCACACACGAGCGTGGTAACTGTATTACTGCATGCGCGCACAATGAGGCGAGCTGTTGGCGCTGTAGAAATGCGCCTCACGATTGTGAAAGCTAATTGGATTACCGTGTCGGCACTGAGCAACGAGGGGGTCCAAAAGGCACCAACTGCACCACCCTGGCGAACGACGAGCCCAGGAGGACTACTAGCTGTGCTCTGCATCAGACATCAGAGACATGATCGTCGTATCGCATATTACACACATATCTGCGAGTCAGCCATCGCCAGACAGGCACTTCTGCGCTCTGCCAATTTCGAGGCACACGTGACGCGCGCCCAGCACACGTGACTCTGGCATAAGTCTCTCGCACTTATCAAAATGGATCTGCATGCGCTGTAATGAGCGCGCCTCTGCAAAAAAGCATAAACTTCGGGAGCTACTGCCTCTGCTGTTGCTCTCTATCGCGACACATCGGCCATTCGGGATGGACGCGCAACCGACATCGGAGTTCGCATACGTGCATTCGTTGTTTCGCCACGCGGTGCATAGTGGGTGAAGCAAGGCAGTGTAGGATTCGCTGCAGTATGCAGGGCGTGTGTGCGCAGGATGCGACTAAAGACCCATTGTGCCTGGTTGTAGTGGCGAGAAAATTTTGCCAGCCAGTGATAAAAATGTGTCAAGAGACATTCGCACGCAACGCGCACATTGTGCGTGACGCCCTGGAATAGAGACTCGGTCGCGCGAAAATTCTCAGGGGACGTCCCGTTGCTGCCGATGCACGTACACAGGAGTACGGCTGT
This sequence comes from Eretmocerus eremicus, assembly GCA_030522705.1. Lineage (NCBI taxonomy): Eukaryota > Metazoa > Arthropoda > Insecta > Hymenoptera > Aphelinidae > Eretmocerus > Eretmocerus eremicus. The sequence continues at coordinate 14,520 of JAPYYZ010000042.1, read as the reverse complement.
TGCTGCTGGATCGCGTCGCGCATAGCGCGTGTGCCCTTTTCCACAGAATACTAAAAAGCTTGTTGTGTATTGTTGCTCGACTATTGTCTATTGGCATTACTGCAGACGCTCACTGAGAGGATTTTCCAACTAAAATGCTTCCCGGGCAGGAATTGTCGATTATCCATCCCTGAGCGGAACGGATATGTAAAGGGTAGGGAGATCTTTTATTTTTGTAAAAAGTCTAAAATATCTGTGTGAAGTTTGGTTCAGGTAGAGGGTCTCGAATACTGTCAAAATAATTGAATCAACTTGGTATCTCGATCTTCTGCTCGAACACATAAGCAAAATATTCAGAAGATATTCTCAAGGGTACGAGATGTAAGCCTTGAATACAAGTCATTGGATAGAGTGAGAGATATTCATTGCTTATTGATAACCGTTGCTAGTGCGCCTGAGACTACGCAACTTAATATATTCATTACTAAAAATAGTTTCCATTCAATTTTCTGAATCTTGATTTAGCTATCGGTTTCCTTCAAAGTCACGTGGAAGATTTCGTTCTTGAAACTTCACAATGACATCATGCTCTTCATAAACGTCGAATGATTAAATTTCAATAGTTAATAGCTAATCTATTCAGTGGTTTGCACATCCGGGCTCACTTTGTGCAAGGATAATAGAGGTAAGATGAGAATAGAGTCGTTATACCATTACCTTCAAATGAAATCTAAATTGATTTGTATTAAGCAATCGATAAATTCAGCTAAAAAAGTGGGAAATTTATTGAAAGAGCATTCAAAAAAATAGCAAATAACGTGACCGTAGCATTGCTGTGATTTGGTATCTCAGATTGTCAAATACGTGAAGGAAAAATACGAAAAAGAAAGGGACGGGTATTAATTCCAAAAAAATCTCTTGCGATGTTATCACTCCGAGAAGAGCTAGTGATGATTTGGTTTGTTGTTTACGTTAATATTAAACATGAATTCACATTTCCATAAAATATTAATTTTCGATTTATTGCGCATTTCCGCCAGATACTTGAAAAAATAAACTCTAATACCATTAACGGACTGCGTAAGGCGTTGCACTGACGAGGCTCGTATTATGTTAACGAATAGAACGCATGCTGTCGAGAAATGAAAACTTTTTCTCAACCAAATCGTAAAAGATTACATGAATATACATTCATATTCCTTTTACACAGAAATACATTTTCCATAGTTCAGAAGAATCTTGATGGTTGTAAACTTTGATGCTGATTATGCTTATCAGATGAATATCTTGTATTTTATTGAGAACCGGATTCCAATAAACTTACAGACGCTAGAGAATATTTGCCTGGATATCGTCTTTTTCATGTCCTACCAATGCATTGGACTGAGAACACCAATGTTCTTGCAAGCGCTCAAAGCTGATCAAACCCCAAGAGGAGCACGAGTACTCAGCTCGTAATCTCCCAACAAAAGGTCAAATATCCGCACACTGAGGGCATCAATAACTGCAATGAAAGAGCTAATCAGATGCCCATAGTGTGCCTCTACACGGTGTAGAAGCGAGGCTCTCATGCTCGCAGAGCAGCAGTGTCGAATAGAATCAAGGGCTCTGTACACATTCAAGGGTAGAGCATGATAATCTTGCTGGCAAACATAGCCGAGCGTATGCCCATCAGTACCAGCAGTGGCCGAACGAAAGTGCTTGGCGAGGATTTGATTGGCACAATGAGGCTATGTTGCTGTGCTCTGTGGCTGGTTCCACCATCAGATATGGCCCGTTACCCGTGCACGTATTACGGCAATTAGCAGAGATTAAACACCGAGTGGTCTAGGTTCGTACACGGGAGCTCTGGATTGCCTGTCTGCGGACCTTGACCCTGGCTCGCTGTTAGGTAGAGCGGCTAGCTCGGCACCGAAAAGCTTTCCTAGGGATTGTCTCTAGAAGAAACAGCCTACGGCGGCGAAGTGGCTCAACGTTCGCAAACTCATGAGAGCAACTTTGCATCCCATGCTCACCCATGTTTTGCAAATATATCAGAACCAAGGGTTTGGTATATACTTGGTGGATGTTCACTTGCGAATACGATGAATTACGTTGAATGCATCAAAGTAGGCTCATTGCATGGAAGCTCAGCTTTCCAGATTCCACAAATCAGCAGTACTGGTAGGTCCAAGTTTCGTGAGACCGTGTTGTGTAAAATTTCAAAGTCTCCAGAGTGGACCAAAAAATACGCACGTCATTGGAGTTGAAAAAATAAGGTGCTGATTTTGGAGATCCCAGAGTTTTGGTACATTTAGAGTAGTAGGGCTTCCAACTTTCATAAATTTCGATAAAGACTTGATCAGGGAGCCAATCTATGATCATTCCATTTCACGCACTTGCAAGGATTTTAACTTTTTTTGGTCACTACTTAAAACCCTCCATCACGAAAATCTCGGGCTTTTACAAAATGAGGTAACGTGGGAGTATCTTATAGTAAATCTTTGCGTAAATCACGCACAATAAAGATTCAAGATACTTTGGAAAATGATGCAGGAAATTCTTCAAGTGAACAACGTGTCTCTCAAGCTCAAACTACTGCTACATACCACTGTGAGGTCGCAAATACACTTGGCCATGACGTTATACGTGCGAAGGGAGCAGGTGTCGCGAGCGGCACCCCGGTAGGGCTTGGCGCACAATTAATGTACCGGGCCGGCGCGTGAGCTGCCTTGTAAAATTTGCATGTCGAAAAATTCAACACGCGGAACGACGAGTAAGCGCGCGCGGCCTCCGGCTGCCACCCCCCCCCCCCTCCGAACCTCGTTCACCCTTTCTTGTACAGCCAAATGAGCTCCAAGCCCATAGCCTATACCGCGTTATTTCCATTGCGGCCGCGACGCGTGGAGGGACCCGCAGTTTTGTATATGTTTATCGCACGGGAAGCGGTGAGCAGTGCAGCGAGCCGTCGTGGCGTCCGATTCTAATGGCCGTTTGTCTTTGTCTCTTTCTCTGCTTCCGATGCTGCTGCGTAGTCATTATCCCGGACGGGGCTTTATAATACGCATATCTCGAGCGTATGCCAATGCCGTTCGGTTTCTATCTTTTTTGCACGCATCTCTTCCTTTCTTCGAACACCTTCCCGATCCTTTTTATTATTAATCAGCCGGTATGTCCGCCACTGTGGGATACGCTTGGTGCTCTCTTTTGCACCCGCTCAATCCCTTTTCCGACCATCTTTCGCTTCTTACGCATGTCAGAAGTAAGCGGTGCCACGCTCCACCACTTTTTGATCGACATACGTGAGATTCGGACATTTCTTATGCGGGCTCCTCTTTGACATTCAATAATTCATGAGATTAATCGTTTTGCAGTAGATAAATGCACAATTATAAAAGTACACACTTTACTATTGGGCTCATATACTCACAAGGGGAGACCACACCCTTCACCAAATCTGACAAAAGTTTTTTTACAGACTCGTACCACCTATTATATGAAGAATCTAGAGTATCTCTGTCAAATGGGCACTCTGTTTCAAGATACAGCCATAGGCATTAGCATTGCCCATATAGGCCTGTATTAAAAAGCCGTATATATAGATATACTAGCAATGCTAATGTCTATAGCTCTATTTTGGAACAGAGTGCCCATTGGCAAGAGATACTCTACATTCTTCATATACTAAGTGGTACGAGTCTATAAAAAAATTTTGGTCAGATTTGGTGACCCGAAGGGTGTGATCTCCCCTTGTCAGTATATGAGCGAGGAGCGAAAATACAGTGAACCCTCAATTTTTGATTGATTAGAGCTGATTTGTAATGAATTATGTCATCACCGTACCCGAAGGTTGATTAATCAACTCAATTCATGTCGAGTTCCTTATTCAACGAGTTTTTAACCTCCAATCCCGTAGAAAGCGAAATTTCTTTATGATTGAATGTACAGCGGTTTTCGGTGCGAAATGAAGGCAAAATCTCATTACAGTGGCAATTCAAGACTGCATTTGTATTCACAATGAAAAAATGGACTTGGAATGGACTCGAACGTAGTTGAAAATGTTATACGAAACCATAAGCGAACCCAGATGTAGCTGTTCAAGTAGCTCATTATATCGAAAAGCAAACATTTCACGCGGCACAAGAAAGATAACGAAAATTATCGGTAATGTTGGACTAAAATTGAGACGCATAAATCTAAAAGAATAGTCCGCTGAATTCTGATGGCTCATTGAACGAAACATTGAGTTATTTTTTTCATCATATCTTATAATTCTAATTCATTTTGTTTGCAACTCCTAGAAGAACAAAAAGTTCGAGTGTTAATGATCAACATTTGACGAAAGGGGATTGAACATTCTTTTTATGTGAGTCAAGTTGGGGAACTCCTGGAATAATTACGAGAGAACCATACGATTGCTTGCATTAAATCATCGACAAACTCAGTGTTCAGCGGAATAATGAGTCGACTGTATGAGATAAACGTTTCTCTGGTGCGCCAATATACGGGTTTTCCGTGGCTTTAATGGTTAATAATCCAAGAAGGAGCTGTCGTAAAAATTTTTTTAAAAAATTGTAAAAAGTAAAAATTTTACATGGCGCACGAAAAACTATTCGATTTATCTTCAACTTTAGACTGACGTCAAACTTGATCAAATAGGACTGCCAAGAACATAAATAGATGATCAAGCATTACAATTGTATGAATACTTGATAGAAGAAAATTTTTTTATGAAGTCAATGATTCTGTCTCCGATTGCAAGAAGAACAAAAAGTTCTTGAACTCAAACATCCGTCACCAATTATTCATGAGATCAAGTTGCTGAGAACTCCATGAATGATTGAAGGGAAATTATCTGATTGTTCACATCGACTCTTTGACGAAGTCGTATTTGAGCGGAATAAATGATCAAATAAAGCGATGAGTTCAACTGAATATGAAAATTAAACTCGACGTAGTATATATAACAGTTGATTTCTGCCAGAAGACCAGTCACAAGATTTGATATCTCTGAATTTCCCAATCATGAAAGTTATCATCACTCTTACCATATGCTTAACCACAGTGATATGTGGGGTCATCGAGGTGAGGCCATACAAATAATTGATCAACATGAAAGTCTGCCTATCAAATCTGATTTGAACCAAAATACTAAGTCCGAGCTCCATGGTGGAAATTAAGTGATGAGTGAATCAGCGATGTTCATTTGGTCTTATTGCAATAGCAGTACGTTATTGAGAATCCACAAAGAAAAAATATACAAAAATCCTTAAAAAAAAAAAAAAAAACGAGGATGAAGCTGAGAAATTTTGGACAAGTCAGCTCGCATCTTGGGGAGAGTTACAATTTGAAATCGACGTTCGAGAGCTGAATAGCCCTGTCTCAATTCTTGAGAAAATTAGAAGCCCTGTCTCACTTTTGCGAAAATAGAAACCCCCAACTCATTTTTGAGGACATAAAGAGCCCTATCTCATTCTTGAGAATGAAAAGCCTTGATTCGTGCTTGAGGGAATAGAAATCTCCATGTCAAAAATCAGCTCAAAAGGACCGTATGGCAAGATTCTGAGGAAATAAAAACTATCCCATTTTCGAGAAAATGAAAAGCATTATTTCGGGTATTTGGTGTGGAAGGTCGTATCTAAATCTGTTTGAGACCGACTTACGTGACTCAGAAAAGAGTTTCAGTCATCTTCAGACTTTTTTCTGAGTCACATGATCCTCTGTCTTAAACGTTTTAGGATGCGTATTCTCACATTAAATCTTCGAAATATACTGCTACCTCATTCAAAATTTTCGAGATCAGGCTCTTTTAGTCTTAAAAAGTTTAAGATAGGGCTTTTTATTTTCTCAAGAATTGAGATAGGGCTTTGTAGTTCTCGAGCGTCGAAATGATACATTTGAGTACAGCAGCGCAAAAGTTGGTTTTCGGCATACCGATGCCATTTCGCATGCCCCGATGCTCCCCTGTATACGTGCAGTGGTACTGCATTTTGCCCCGAAATCGTGTCAGAGCTACACAATTGCGACGCGAGAGTGCCGAAAAGTTGCATCGGCGACCTGGGCGGAAATATGGGCTATTCCAGACTTCGCGCATTTTGTATGCCAAGTGATATTTTCCGGCCCGACTCAAAGACGAGGGTCAGAAGTATCACGAGGTAGCGAAAATCAATTTTGTCCCCTTGTATGTATAACAACTTTTTATAGCACTGTGTGCCCTTTAGCCGTGTTTTTGTCACGGTCATGCGTGGGAAGAATGAGGCCTTATGGCACGCTCGGATAGCGGAATGGACACGATCCCATATGCTTCCTCTGCTGATTTTAGACGTTAAAAGGACTTTTCAATGACCAATAATGCAATGTAAAGACTCAAAAGATACGCGTGAAGCCCTTGACACTGAGATAAAGTGCCCCAAAGCGAGTAACAGGACACAACTTTCTCGCCCGAATCCGAGGTTAGGTATTGCACTGCCGACGAACGCCACGAGGTTGGCTGCTCCTTGGGAGGTAGGATGATTCTTCCGCTGTCTGCTATGGATGTAGTTCGCGATGAAAACGCGTTCGGATAAACTGGCGGATCATCGCGGACAGATTACTGCCTCGGTCAAGGTGTGGGTGCGACTCATGTGCTGACACTCGCGATTTCGCGAGATATCGGTGGCAGGCGGGTATGCGTTCTGCTCTCGTGCACTGTCGTTTTGCTTACACGTATTGGAACTACTACCCGATGGCGATCACATGCGACTTTTGAAGCACTATTGGATTATTTTTCTCAGTCGGGGGGCGGCTTCCCCCCCCCCTCCCCTCCACCGCCCTCACTTCATCTGACACAATTTTAGTGAGGGGCACACGTGCTATAAAATAGTGTTCGATACACGGGGCAAGAATGTTACTCATCGGCATGGCGTGTTAGCACACTCGCTGCGCTCGTGCGCTAACTTTACGCCGTGCCGAAAAGTGGCATTTTTACCCCTTGCATCGTAATATACTATTGTCAATCTGTGAGTGAAAGTTGAGAATTCGTGTGTAAATAGCACTTTCACGCACGGAGTGATGAAAAGTACGTAAGAAGACCGTGACACGAATATTTTGAGATTTGGATAGATATCTTCAATCACCAATATTAATTTTTTGACTTTCTGTGCATGAAAATATGACTTCCCGCACAGGTTAGCAACTTTCATCACAGATTGTCAGAAAATAGAATTCATTACACGAGCATAATTATGCCATTATAATGGTTATTATTGCCCTGAGGGCGTCCGCCCATTTCGGGCGCTAGGATAGTCTGATTCCCAAGCGAAGCGAGGGAAATAAGTTCTCCGTGGTCAAAATGACTGTGCGAGCACGGGTCAATAATAATTTTTCACCATGAGAACCCTAAAACCGCGTTTGAACGTGATAGTTTTAGGTTAGAATGGTGAAAAACCTGTTTTTCGCATCTTTGTGATGATTCCGACCCTCGCTTCTGGGTCAGGTCGGAAATCCATCACTCGGATGCGAAAAAAAGTTTTTGCATACTTGTATCGAAATATATCATTCTTTTGAAGTACAGTCTTTACATTCAAATTACTCTAGGCATGACCTCTTCAAAATTTCTCAAACTCAATCCTCATCTGCTGACACTTTGAACGAATGGATCAAATTGCCTCATTCCTGAGTTCAAGTATTCTCTCGACTTGAGCATGTAACGATTCTTTCGAAATTGTGGATTTCGATATCCGTGGCTGTCAATATTACATAACGACGAGTCAGCCCAATCTAATTGTGGGAAAATTTACTATCCATCATTATCAACATACAAGGATAGTTTGGAGAGACGATAATTGCCTTTTCCTACCCTCTACGCGCCGTTATATGCTCATAAAGGCACATGTTTCGAGTGTCCGGACCGTGAGATTTGTTTTCCATGCCCATGAATTCACTATTGTACGATTGAAATCATGTTTCAGAGTAGCGGTATGGAAGAGTGATTTTGAACAGAATCACAAGTCCCAGCTTGATTATTCAGTGATATAATCAACAAAGACACAATGTCCGTAAAAATTATGACACATTTCGTGTCAATATCCAGAGTACGCTGTACAGTTTTTCCGAGAGTCTAGTAACTTTTCATACCAATGTGAACTTTCTTCGGACGTGTTAAGGTTGAATTTCCCGATGAGCCCAGACCAAAAAATTTGAAGCCCCCGATTCACAAAACGAAAAATTTCCTTGAATCTAAGATACAATTCAAATTGAAGCGTACCTTGAGGGTATGTATCAAGGTGGGCAGTAATTGTAGTCTAGTACTAAGGGTTCATCAGGTGAAGGTATTTGTAAATTGGCTAAGATCATTCATATCGCCATGTGAAGGATTCATTTTTTCAGGAGAGCAAACCTGTAAAAGCAAAGAGTATCGAAGTTCTCGACCAGGTCAAGTACCCAGTTCCTGATTATGTGGAAGAATGTTTTTCAAAACACCAAGTTGATAATGGTGAGAAAATGAAATAACGTCTAGAATGATTTCTGAAAGAAAGGATTGGAACAAACCATTTAATACTTGGATTATTTTTAATCAGGTACATTCATCGTCAAGTACGGGAAGGATTGGTCATTTTATCAGGACTTGACTTTTGAGGAAAGAATATGCCGATTTGCTTGCTACAGAATTGAAGATATAGTAAGGAATTGATGGCTTTTTTCATTACACTCGCAAAATAATGTAGAAGGATATTCAGAGATTAGGGGGTCATGATGTAACTTCCTTTCAAATATTCAATCATTAACCAGGAAAATATTCGACAGTCGAGTCACGGATTTGGCTGAAACTTGAACTCGGTGCCAGAAAATGATATTCAAAGCGGCAGATTCTGACGACCAAGCGTTTTAGAACTACATTCTACGGCATACATGCCGTTCTCACTTGATGTGTGACTTTGAAGCTACTGCAGTTCAAAGTCGTTCGTATCATCATCAAAGCAGTTGCTTCGGCCTGTAACGATATATGAGTACGTTTTGAAATTTTGCAGATTCTGCATCGGTTGTGAGCTTTGCAAGATCCGCGACCAAACAATGAACTCAACACACCGCGATAGAGTAATATCGATATTCATCCCTATTCGGCAGCCGTCAAATTCACACGACTGGCAGAAGTGCATGCGAAGCTTTCTATTTGCAGTGACTCGTGAATAGCTATTCGACTACGACATGTACACTTTTTGATCAATATAAATATGATAACAATGTTATTGACATGGACTGTATCTCCAAAACGCTCCAGCGTGAGACTTCGTGGCTCTGGATTCTGGATATTGTCCTCTGGAATCAGGAGACGATTCTCAAAGTTTCAGCAAAATTCATGACCCCGAGGGCAAATACCCGCACCTGTCGTAGGGACATTGTCAAAGGACATTGCGATCAGTTTCAAAAACAGTTTCGTTTTTTTATCTCGGCTATCCGAGGAGAGCTTTGGAATTTGTTCTTTCGGCGGATTTCTATATGATCTCGAAACGATGCGCGCGCAAGAGTAAAGTACCTTCGAAGTCTTGCAATACATGCCAAGTCTTACATGCATTCTGATGATAACAGAATAAAAAATGAACCATTTTGCTAGGAGATTCGCTCAATACCATTAATTACACGAATAAACATCAAATTCATCCATTCAAATTAATACAGGAATTGCTGATGCAACAATTACCCCAAGGAATTGTGAATAATAACACCACTTTCAGCGAAGATCTTAAAGAAGGACTCATAATTGTCGATTGGAAATGCAAGAATGGTATGTTGAAGTCAACAGCTTGATTTGAAATTGTATAAATAATGGGGAACAAATCCATTAAATAGTGTTACGTATTTTTCAGATCGTGGTGATGTTTGCAAATATATATCTTGTATTAATCGAGTGGTCGGACTACTTGTAGACTAATGGTTTCTTGGTTGGAGTTCAAGAGTAAGGTGCTTGGTATAAAATAAGGAATTGTCGAATGATAAAATAATTTTTGTGAAAATACTCACTTAATTGGATATTGTGTACAAACATTATACTTTATGCTTGGTTGTTTTGTTTTATAATGTGACAGAGATAAGACATTGTTTGTTCTGAAGAATGTCCAAATAGGATTAGTTTTAGGAGAAAAAGTCTCTTCGAATAAGTATTTTGGACATCCCATCCCAAATTGGACAGAGGGCGGAATTGTGTGAAGGATCATCCAAAGATCTCATGGCGCCGAGAGTCCATATCCGGTAAACGCGGAGTTATCAATGATTGAAATTGAGCCAATCAGGTGCGCCCATTTGAGCGAGAAAAATGGCTACGGCCTGCAAGATGCTTGCCTCATTTTCCGCGCTCTTAAATTGGCGAAAGAATTTTTGTTTTTGCAAACTGGACAAATCTCCTCAACAAGCCTTCAGCCCTGTGCTGAAAGGCTGGCTGGTCACATACACGATTCCGCCCTCCGTTCGATTTGGGAAAGACCCAGTATATCCGCAAAGGCCGGTGAAGTGCACAGGGGGAATACGATTACAAATGGTCTTCGGGTTGGGTCCCAAATTTGATCCAACGCTTGACTGAAATGGTTCAACCTTAATCAAATAAGCTCGTCCTTTTTTTGGATCTGAACGGAATCTAAATGATTCTCGAAATGATTGGATCAAATCTTGACGATTGCCTCGAATGATTTGAATTTATTCCCGATCGGGATGGACGAAAGGAACTCTCGAGTGTAGCTTGACCTAGCGTCGAATATATATATAATAGTTGCGGTTACCTGACTTTTGCTCGAGCACATTCCGACGGAAGTTTCCTCGGCGATTACATTTATCAAGAGCGAGTGCATCCAACCCACCTCTGCGTTCCATCAGCGGGCCCGGGAGGCTGCAAATTCGATTTACAAAATCTTCCGGCTGCCACAGCGTTCAAGTATTGCGATCCAAAGCCAAGGCCCCGGATTGGCGACGAGTGGTTTATGTTGAACAGGTTGGACGCGCTGCCGGCAACGAATTGACATCTCGCTCTCATGGGAGGGCAATGCGTGCGTGTATTTCGACTCGCTCGAGCGGGCCGAGCCAATGCAGTTTTGGAGGGTCTCTCTCGCGTGCAGGAACGTTGTACATCGCGAGCTTGCTTGGCTTTGCAAGCGCATAATGCGCACCTGTCTTTCACGAGTGGGCTCGTATACTGATTTCACACCGAGTTAATGCCACTCTCGAGTTCGGAGTATGCGTAATGCGCTCTTCAGACCTCTTTGAATTTGCCTCTTTGACTTTTTTTCTTTCTGAGCTTGCTCAGCGACAAGAGTGCTGCGCGAGATGAATTGAAATTCCTTTCCGGGAGAATTTTTCACTTCCAGCGAGTTCTCCTCTCGAAGTCAACCTTGTCATGTGAGGTTATTCTGCATGCATAGCATTTTTGAGCTTTCTATGGCGTCTTCGCGTACTTGTTTTGCATACCCAAAAAAGCACTGAACAGGAATTCGTAATAACTCTTGGGATTTTTCTAATTGCCTAAATGCGCTACAAAGCAACTTCTCGTTGGTCGATTGGACTGGTCGATTTTCTTCAAGAAACAATTATAGTTCCAGGGATGTATTCTCTGGATCAAAACTGATTTAATTCATGAAAATGGAATGAAGATGGAATTAGAATTTCAGCTGAGATGTTCTGAACTTGTTTCGGGTGGTCTATCAAGAACTTGGAGCTGATTTCCTTCTAGAAACGAGTTTGCAAGCAGAGATAGTCCTACAATCACTCTGTAAGATGATGCTGAAAATTTTTAATCAAATAGTTATTGAGTTAATTCGCCATTGTGAGAAATTTGATTCAGTTGGAACAAAGATGATCGAAAATACTCAGTAGGAGGATGATAAAATATATTCATTCGATTGTGAATGAGACGAGCAAAAAACAGAACTATCAATACGAAAAATTTACATTCGAAGATTATTCATCGTGGTCCAAATGGAAGGTATTGCCGCCGATAGTTTGAATAATGTGAAAGTATAACTCAACCATACAATGATTGGCCACTATTGAGATTGCGGAAAGAAATAAGATTGAACTTCCCTCGGTGACTCTCAGCTTCCACATACTGAATGAATTCGTCTCGCATCATCTGGTTCAAGTAAATGTCGTTGGAAACGAAATAAGTAATTACTAACTCGGGTCATGCCCTCTATTGAACATACTGCTTTGTACATGAAACATCATGTACGCAATTGAGTTCGGAAGTGGAAAAACACTCAGAGTTTTGGAAAATGCCGCTCTCGTGAACGATTCCATCTCGAAACTTTGACAGCGAGTTTGTTCTCCAGAACTGGCTAATTAACGCGCAAAAACTGTGAACCACGCAAAGGATAACCCGCAAGCGGCTCGAGCGCCAGCATTTCCAGAGTTGCGGTGGAGTCGCTCTATCGAGTTTTCCTGCCGCTCGTTTATTCCAGTTTCACGGGGCTAAGGGCATGTATAGCCAAAGCGCACTTGTAACGCGAGCGACTAACTAGTTTGAATCTCCATCGGCCTCGCGGACCTACACTCCGCGCGTGGCGGACAGCGGGAAAATTTTTAACGGGCCGCTCGAGCGCATACAAACGCTGTATAAAACAAGCACTCGAGTGCGGGGCGAGGTCGCGGACGAAGTTGGCGCGTGCGAGCGACGCGAGCGGCCAAGCGCGCCTTTTTCAAAGCTCATTACAAATTCGCGGGCAGTTTTCGCGCTCGCGGACTCTGCGTATAAATGCAAGCTGCCCGCGGGGCTCAACTTCCGGAGGCTCACGCATCCGAGTTTTGCCGCCGGCTGTATACTGTCTTTTGCGTCGCGGAAAACACCTAGCCGAGGAGAGGTGACTGCAGAAAAAAAATTAATTAAGCTCGCATTTATCGGTCTCATGGCGCTCGGCTCTCGCCATCTGCTCTGTTTTTCGTGAACCCGACGTAGCGCAGCCGCTCGTCCTCGCTCTCCTCGCTCCTCCAAGCTCGTTTTCGCTCATTTTCGTTCGTTTTTAGACGCGGCAGCATCTTGCGGCGTCCGAGAGCCCCGGGGTAATTGCATTGACGAAATTCGCTTAGCGCATTACTCTCGCGGTGCTGCGGCAAGAAGCAGCTATTGCGCCCGCGAGACGAGTTATTAATAGGGATCTCCCCTGATTTTCTCGCTCGTTCATTTTCCAAGCCTAGACACATCGTCACAGATGATTCGGTGGCCCATCGAGTTGCGAGTCTGGATCTTTCGGCAACGAAGCTGGGGGTGAAAAGTCGGGAGAGCGAGAGCCGAGTATAATTGCGCTTTCTTGCGAGACTCGACTACGATGCATCCTTGTGCCTTCACAGATTCGTTCATCCAGAGTGTGTCGGCGTCTGGTCGCTGTCTTGAGTTTTTTGCATTGGTCTAGGTGCGTTATCTCACAAGTCGAATAATGACTCGTGATCAGTCCCGCAGCGGGTAGTTTCATCTCGAGATGGACTTCTTGCCTGCTCATATGGGTCACGTGCTCACAGAAATATTCGAAGTATAGCAGGTGAATCTTAAACACGTGGAATTTGATGGAGCTGAATGGCTCAAGCTCCCCCAGACTGCGACACGCAAAAATCAAGCTATGCAAGATAAACTTCGAAGGACTGAATGTTTTTCACAAATATCCCTCAATAAAGGACTGAGGAAGGAAGAGGAAACTTTTTGCTCAAGCCGTCTATTTCCAAAGGAAATTGCTGTCATTTGATTCTGCAAGCTCACGAGATTAGCCGAGATTATTTGCTCGCGAAATGCGCCACATTTGACACGAGCTTTCTATAAACGGAAACATAGCATTTCCGGGTTTGTGATCTATGAATAATCACGGACTGGATATCGGATCAAATTACTTGGGATGAAAATTGGCAGTTTTTGAACTTCCGGCTAACGAATTTAGCTTGCAATGTAATAGTCAATGGAAATGAGATTATCGATGTGCTCTACGACGGCGCAGCCCTATAAATCCTGCTCTCGACTGCTATTTTTGCTCGCGGCACGTGGATCTCGTTAGGAATGCAGATGCGCGCAGAAGCGTCGAAAGTGAATTTCTCGATCTGCACATCGCGGCCTCGGAGCGCACAAATCACGGCCAAGCAGGCGTGAAATTTCGCGGAGCCATAAAAGCTCATAATTAGTCCACGAAGCGGCTTATATCCTTACCCCGCTGTCGGGCCTTATTTTTAGACCGCTGCTCGAATACCGTCGCGGCAAATATGCATGAGCCACCGGCAGCGCGTTTACTCGTTTCTCTAAAATATGACGATCGTCGAGCGATTGCCCGCAGCGGCTCATCTGCATACGCGCACGAGGAGCCGAGGCGACAGACGTTTGAAAATGCGCGCGCCGAGAAAGAAGTATATTAGTCCGGTCAACCTACTGAAAGAGATCACTATAAAATGTAACCGTGAAACAGTTAGTGATTTGGAAAGGGGAGACCGCGGAGATTCTGAATTCAAAAAGTGTGACCAAAAAAAGTGGGCGGAACAGATTGTTATCTGATAAGAAAGGCCGTAAAAGCAGGTTTTTCGCGATTATCTTGCGAACGGTTGAACTTTGACAAAAACACTCCGTAT
>JAPYYZ010000041.1:0-37351 GCA_030522705.1 Eretmocerus eremicus | reverse complement strand
GCGCGAGCTCCTCGGCCCGCGCCTCCGCCTCGCGCCGCTCCCGCAGCGCGCGCTCCAGCTCCAGCTGCTGCTGCAGGCCGCCGGCGGGGCCCGTCGTCGGCTCCTCGCAGCCGGCGCCGAGCCTGCACGCGCCCGAGTCGCGGGCCTGGCGCAGCTCCAGCCTCGCCGCGGTCAGCTGCGCCTCGAGCTCGCTTATGCGCGACGAGAAGACGATGCTCGGGCCCTCGAGCTGGCGCGACGACGCGGGTGGCTGCGACGCGGCCTCGAGCTCCGGCTGCAGCACGCTGCGCAGGAAGCCCACCTGCTGCCTGCTCTTGTCCTGGTGCAGCGCCTCGTTCTCCGCCACCACCTGCCAGCGAGACATGCTTTAAAAACTCCGTACGCGCGACCGAGTCCTCTGATTCGGACTTTGCCATTTGGAGAATTAAGTAGTTCCGATAGTTGGTCTGGAATAGATGCCAATTCTACCCGGTATTGATGGAATGATAATGTTCCGATTGGTAAGCCAACTCCCCCAGATCAGAAAGTCACGTCTGACGTGTTTCGGCTGTTACTACTGAAATGAGCTTCGGAGTCGAGACTATAGATTATAGAAGCTGTCGGGAGCAACGTTTGCTCTAGCATACTTTTTCGCGTGATCGGCCAAGTAGCAATTTCACTCAATCCAAGATTTGAGATCCAACTTGGTTTTTCTTTCATCAAAAATGCGGTTTTAATGAGTAATTTCCGTTTCTGAGACAGTGATGAAAGTGAATTCAGGTAGTAGATGGCTCACAGCGAGTGAAATATGTAAAATACGCGCTCGCGTGAGCATCAAAGAATGCTCTTCTAGACAAGCTCTAATACTCATATTCAATATTAATTTATCTGACTTGATCCATTGCCAGCTCTACCTATATCACAGAGAATTTACATATCACTGGGGCATATAATGTACAAGTGATATTGCAATCTAATCTTCCACGCGACGACAGTAGGGCATGTCCCAGGATAATCGGACCAGTCGCGTGATCGCGAAATTACACTCTGTCGACTGTTCACTCACCTCTCTAACTTTATCTATGAGATTTTTGAGCTCGCCCTTGCAGTACTGGGATTCCCTCTCGAGCTGCTCGATGTACTCCTCTTGGCGCTCGATGAAGGACAGCAATTCGGCGGGTGGCATCGCCTGCAGCCGCTCATTGCCCGACGAGTAGAGGCTCGAGATGGGCGGAAAGTTGCCGAGAATAGCTCGCGAGCTGTAATACGACTTGGTGGTTCGCGAGGACGGCTCTTTTTTTGAAAAATCGCTAATCGCGCTCTGGCTGTCGGCGTCCTCGCTGCACTCCTCGCCCTGTTGCGGCGCCAAGCTCTCCTTGCACAATCTCCTGCTCGTCGATATTATTGGCCTCCTGCGGGCGAGCGAGTTTTTTCATTTTAACATTCCGCTCGATCAGTATATTGTTCGGAATGAGCGTGGACGTGGAAACGATCTGCGAAGTCGATATACTTACGCTATGGCGATTCGGGGCGCGTAGGTCTCCGCCAGCAGGTATTTGAGCTTCGATACTGCCTCCCTGTAGGCTATTTCTGTGTGATTTGCGAATCTATTCCTCGCCAGCTCCATTCTAAGCGGTTCCTGCAACTATCTGAAAGCAGATATGGGGGATCGATCGAATCTACTTCCGAGAAATGTCTACTGCGTCAAATGCAATATAATGTTCGAGTTCATTGGCCGGCCTTAGTTAACCCTTTGCGGCACACATTTTCCTGAGGCACCAGTCTTCATGAAGATTGGTGTACTATGTTTTATGGATGGCTAATTACAAATTTGAGGTAATCTCAAATCAAACTTTTCATTTTCATTCAAATCTATGACGTAATTCTAAACAAAAATCAACTCTGGTGCGATGCGGAACCCTCTTGCAACAATTACTCAAGCTATTCACCGAGAAAACCCAATGAAAATACTTGAAACAGCCTCCGAAAACTCAGAATTAGACAACGCCGCTGCGCTCAAGTTTAAATCTAATTATAATAAAGCCCATCTGTAGATAAAAAGCATAATGCAGTTCTTCACGAAAAAAAACGTTTGAACATGTTTGAACCCTAGTTTCGAATTGACTTTTCAGTTCATCGCGATGAAGTTCACGATATTTGGTTTGCCAACTTGAGAAAAATCTGATGACATTCAGTCGTCGAAATGATGAGGCTGTTTCCAGCCCTTGCTCAGATTTGAAATTATAACAGTTAGGTGTAACCAATATGCGCAGGGTCAAGTCATTTTGGCTAAAGCTCTCGTATACTTCAAAAATTTCCCACGCGGCTTAGCTCTTTTTGAAGCTCAAAACAAACCCTCAACAATTACTCGAGATACGTCCAATTTGAGTGAATGAGAGCGGAGACATCCTGAATGTACGAAAAGTAGAGTATTTGTGAATTTCTAAAATATATGCGCATGTTGTGTTCACTATGCGCACCCTTTTTCAATACTTGGAATTGTTCGATGAAATGGCTGAAATAACCTCTTCCAAGACAAAGATCGAATAATCATTGGTTAAATATTTGAAGACGACTCGGAATTGAATATAATGAGTGAAGAATTGAAACAATTGATTGAGTTAAAAGATTTCGGTGACGTTTTTGCTTGAGAAATTGTAGCAATAATCGAGAGATAGTAAGGATTCACTATTTTTGCTCTAGCAAGTGCGCCTTGAATTTGTTACTCATCCAACTCCCTTATTTTATACATTTCGTCACAAATGAGTCTTTCAAATGCTGATGATCCAAACATGCGAACGCATGAGGTAACTGTATAAAGGCATGCTGAGAACACCCTCTCAAGAAGCGACTATGCATTTTGCATATAAAAGTTCCCAAAGCTCGAATAGTGAGGAATCGAATGAGTGAGGAAACGTTGTGATTGGTTCAGTCAAAAAATTTTGGCGCTTATTTTAGTGGATTTGAAATATCACGAGTACTTACCGACAGTTTAGAAAAATCATATTCACGCTGATAGCAAACACAAAAATTGTTTTGGGTTGGTCAAAGTTTTTCATTTTCAGACATGAGAAACATGAAAAAAATAAAAAACAGCAAGGCCGATCGTTTTAAATAACTACGTATGCGCACGTAGCTTGTGTGAAAATGTATTAGGTCCATAGACGACGGTCTCAAATCAAATGCACGTATGCTTACGTGCGCAGTTCATATATTTGTTCGATCCAAAACTGAACAGTTGTGATAACGTGACATCATGTTACATGTCGATCCAACTATTGGTGCCTCCCTCACAGGGCCAGCTCTTCAAACTTTACCTATAACAAAGTATAAAAGAATAGCCACGCAAGAAGCTGATCCAAATCAATAGATTCCAACGAAATTCAGAGCTGGCAGTTTGATCGAGAATCCCGTGAAACCACATCACGGTTTGGGTTCTTCCCCTGCGTTTCGTTTAGACGATCAGTAGTAATAGCAAGTTTGCGTGCATTGGCACGGTATTCCTCACGAGATCGATGAGCCGACGAATGGTTCTAATAATAAAAAAAAGTATGGGTTGAGATGGTTTAACTCAAAGGAATTCCCTTGGAATGAAAAATACTCTTCACTTTTCTGAGGTGACAGTAAGGTAGAATGATTTAGTGATAACTATAGTAAAGTTGAAAAAATTTAGTTGGAGAATCTCAGAAATTCCATATTTAAAAATGCGTTTTTGTGCGAATCGATTTGATTCTTGTTATATTTTAGAAAGTAACGCAGATGCTATAAGTCCTCTAGAGCCTGCGTTACTCTCAATTGAAGCTATATCTTGAAAATCCATGGGAAAATTTGAAAATTCGACAGTGTCGGCATTGGCGAAAGATAGAGAATGAGTATGATGAAAATACTAGTTCTTGACACAAAAGCGGAAAAACTGGTTTCCGCAGTCCAAGTGATATATTCCAACCCGAGCCGAGGGCGAAGGTTGGAACATCATAAAGGTACGGAAATCATCCCGCCCGAGTGTCGAACGCTTTTTTTCTATCTAAACGAACACACTAAAAGTCTGGAAAAGAAAATCGAAGGATTGTGCGGGAATGTTACTTTCCCAGGAAAGCCGATTAAGAAGAAAATTATAATGTGGTGGTTCACGTAATTTTTGCGCTCTCGACGTAAAATGAATAAACTTCAATTTCTATAGTTGTTTATTGCCTCAGTGACAGATATTTTGAGACAAGTATGAATCAAATATTAGACTTGTCGCGAGAGAGAATTGAATAAACGTAAAAGAGATAAAAGAAATAGAATGATTCTCTGTGGATTCAACTATGATTAATTGAGTGAGTCGTCTGGGTTTGTTAAGATATGAAGTAAAATCCCTCCATCTTAATTCTATGAAAAAGCAATTGCTTCTACACGAAAACCTCTTAGTTTGGCTCTTCTACTTTCAAAATTACCCTACAACTGCTTCTACAAAGCTCATTCCTAATTGCCCAATGCAACGTGAGTTGGTATATGATATTGCAGATGAACACGTGCCAACAGCGTATCACAGAATCTTGCGTTTTCACGGTACCACGATTGTTCTAGTTTTGCTTCTTTTGATGTAATTAACAGTGTATTCACAAAAGCATGGCTAACTTCTACCCACTCATTGAAACTGATTCTTAGAGATTGGAAGAGCCAAGACGATTTTTCTCTAAGATATTTTATTTGCTTTGTTCACAGAAGTGGGTTCCTCAAATTTTGTTTGAATATTCGCACAACGAAGCTGCACAAATTTTGATCAGTGGTGGCAGCGGAAGAACGCGTCGTAATCGCAAATTGATAATTAGTACTCACTAAAAAAAGGAATTAGTTGGGGCAACCCAGTGAAAAATGGATGCACTATGTTAATATATGATCATAGGTTTATAAGCCCCAAGATCATGCATGAGCACTATGACTTATGGAATCGATGTTTCACAAGGAATTCTCATTAGTTGTCATAGGAAATTTCCATAGGTCATTATAGGTTTTCATGGGAAACCCTCGTAGGGTTTCATAGGTCTTCATACGTTTCTTTTGATTGATGGCCCCCAAAGAGTTCGCGTTGAATCAATAGCCCACTGTGGAAACCTACGAGCATTTTCTATAAGAACCTACGACAACCTATGACAACCTATCAAACATTGATTCCAAGCCATAAGTGTTCATGTGCGATCATACGGTTCGTAAACCTGTGATCACATAAGTATGTAACACAATAGTGGATCGATTCTTATCCGACAAAGGATCCGGGACCTGTGTCACAATAGCTCTATGCATAAGAAACCTACCCTGTTGAGCTCAAATTCTAATACCCTTTTTGATCAAATGTTTCAAATGAATTTATGGGTACACACTCTCCTAATCTTTGCGTTATAATAATTTGCAGAGTGCATAAGGAAATGTCTAAATTAGAGGAAATGTATTGACGATTGAGGGATTCAGCTGTATCTCATTTTTATGTACTTCGTGGATGTTTATGCGAGAAATTGGAGAAGAGCTCGCAGATTCATTTGATATATTCAATCAAGAAGGATACTTGAATTTAAATTTTGAACTCGGCAGAGTGAGTTATTATGCTTGGATCTAAAGGTCTTGGAACCTTCTTTTCAGATACAAGAGCGCAATTCACAATCTCTTGACCATAGTACAAATTTAGATGCACGCAGTCTTCATCATGCTTATTTCGTTTGTTCAGAGAGAGTTATCGGTGAATGTTACCCATCTGTAAAGTTTGCATGCACAGCACATGCAATTTCGATACTTGCGGTGATTTGTGACTTTTTCTTTGGAACTTATCCGACTAACAACTAGAAACCAAGGCCCTGGATTCTCACGAAACTTTGGAAACTATCATACCTCGTTGAAATTATTCCTGGACTATTTTATTACTATCTCTCGATTGGATATCTCAGAATCTCGATTTTGCCCAATGCAAGGCCCCCTTTTGTCCTTTTTGCTTTTATTTTGTCCTTCTCCCTTCATTGCTCGTTTCAAAAATCTCATTTTTCTACTTTCTTAAATCTTTTTTTCCTAAAAGTATTGTCTGCCCAATGCAAAGCCCCTTTTGCGCTTTTCCCAAATCTATCATTCTAAAATTGAGTGAAAATTATTCCTGGATTATTTTATTACCCTCTCTAGATTGGATATCCCAGAATTTTGATTTTGCTCAATGCAAGGCCTCAGTTTGCCATTTTTTGCCCGTTTCCTTCCATTGCTCGTTTCAAAAATCTTATTGCTTTCTCGAACAGAAAGCATTGTATTCGGTCTAGCGAATCTCTTTCAAATTTTTTCCGTTTATTATCATGTAACTTTTATCCATTCAATTCTTTCTCCTCCAAACTCATCAGCAATATTCTTAACTATTCTTGCTTTGCATTGCAAAATATGCAATTACAAATTATTTGTTGTGTAAAATACAAATAATAGTAGTTTATATGGCGTGGTGCGGGAACGCGTTTTTTTCGCTATTTTATCGCTAGCCCCCCTCGCAAACGCGTATTCACGTGCGACGCTGTTCGAGCATCGTACGTAAAGACGCGTTTACGAGGGGGGCTGCGATAAAATGAATATTAAATATTGACAATATTTCATAATTAATGCGGACTACTTCTATAAAGGTATGAGAAAGAAAAAAAATTATGATATACGATACCGCTTTGAAAAAACATTCGGCTAGTCTCGTTTAGCAGCGTATTAGAAATGTCTACACCCGATAAGTTCGGTGTCAAAGTATTTTTGATCAAGACCAGATAACTCCTGAAATTTGGCGGGAACCCATGGCCCACATGCCTGGCATTCTACTGGTAAGAAATGACTTTATATGTTTCTCATTGTCATATGACACAAATTGCTCAAGTATCTCAGGCTCAAAACTGTCTCACAAGGGGAAGGTTCGACCCCGTCCAGCCCAATCTTGCTGAAAATTTTTTTACACGTTCTTCGACCCAGAAAAAGATACCCATACTTTTTTGTTAAGTCCCATGAGCCTCCTCTCCAAAGATACAGAGAGGAACATTAACATTGCCGACTTGCAATGATAAGGTTCCTGTCTGTATCTTGAGAGGGGAGGCCCATTGGACTTGACAAAAAAATACGATTATCTTTTTTGGGTCAAAGAATGTGTAAAAACATTTCCAGCAAGATTGGGCTCCCGGAGGTCAAACCCTTTCCTTGTCTCTAGATTGTGACAGGCCTGGTATCGAAACCGCAAATTTATGCTCACATGCAGAAATAAAGTCTATATTACGAGTTACCGGGTCATTCATGGTAATAACCGTACCCCAGCATACTCGAAGGGTATTTCACAAGATAATTGGTCAGCTCACAAGATATTCGGTCATAAAATGCACCTGGCCAAATTTCTACATAAATCGCTTGATCCTCCTTTACTTGGATTAACAGACAGAAGGGGGTAGAATTTGACATGGGAGGATACTGACAAGCCCAATATTATCCTCAGAAACGAGTTTTGTCATTCGCCTCTGAGGCACAGGTTCATCGAAAATTAGAATACAACTCTACAGTAGTGAGATTGTCTGAGATATCACTAAGAGCTTTTATTGGAGAATAGTAGATTACGCACCTAGGGAGTGAAAGAGGGTAAGTCTCTCTTGAGTGGATATTGTTGCTCGAGGCGAAGCCGAGAGTGATAAGAACCCGGGAGGGGGTGATACTCTTCACTTAGGTACTAGAAGCGTATTATACTTTTTACTACGAGGGAGAGAAAGTACGTGTGGGTCCCGCTCGTCGGAGCAGGAGAAAAGCACGTACTTTTGTCCTCGAGTGGCAAAAACATTCTTGAGCTATTTGCGGTCTAATGCGAAAGCAAAAGTTCATATAGCTTTTGTGAAGGCACCACATAGAGAAATTCGCGCCTGTCAACATTCATAAATTATGAGATAAAACAACGATTTTGAGCCACGAGTCAAAGTTGATCAAGTTGGAGGTTGCTTAGGTATCTCGATCTTATGTGAAAAAACCACCTATCGAAAGTAAAGTCTGAA
Source organism: Eretmocerus eremicus (assembly GCA_030522705.1). Taxonomy (NCBI): domain Eukaryota; kingdom Metazoa; phylum Arthropoda; class Insecta; order Hymenoptera; family Aphelinidae; genus Eretmocerus; species Eretmocerus eremicus. The sequence goes on along the minus strand of JAPYYZ010000041.1, from coordinate 29,360 downwards.
ACAATGGAACGCAACAAATGTGAACTCGAGACCATCGTGGCAGTAACACTGGTATTTCATTTTTCCACGAATTTGTTAGCATTCCATGGTGTATACTAAAAGGAAATTCAGGACAAAGGCAGAGCTGTACGTAGAAAGCAGATCAATAACCTGCGCGGATCTCAGAGCTAAATGGAGAAGTTGCTGTCTACTTGTGAATGAAATGAGAATGCTCACATTTTTATACATCTTTTAGTTTAAAACTTCTTTTTATTCGAAGATAATGGTTTCTTGTATTTTTCACTTTCATGAGGATTCTTTCATATGATTCGAGTATTACATGGTTTGATACGAAGATAGCTAAACAGAGATAAAAAATTGCCACTGAATCAACGCCGAAAATTGATTACTGATTTTCAGGAAGATATTGCAGAGTTGAAAGAACTGATAATGATTTTATTGCTTTATTCCTAGAAAAATTCGCTATATACGTTTCGGTACCGTCATGATGATAAGTTATTCACATTGTCGCGATCATATTTGAATACTTATCGTCTCCGAAATTCCAATTTCCCGGCGTCTCATACTCACAGTCAGTCTGAGTAACTATCACCATTGGACAACAGTGTTATAATTTTCAAGGTGGGTAACTCGTCAAAATATGCCGCCAGCAGGAGCAAATTCAAAATAATTCAATTTTCCTACATAGGCCGAGAGCTAGGGCCTTGATAATTTTTTTGTCGTTCATTCTCATAACTTGAGACATATTGAAAAGCGACGTGTAGTACCGGTATATAGTTGAGACTATCGTCAGATCGTCCTGTGAATAGTGTTTAAACTCACCCTGTTCCCTCCTAACTATAAGCGCTGCTCAGAATAAATAATTAGTGGCGTACCTGTCTTTACAATATATAACTGGATTTTGAAAAAAATCTGGCTAGAAAACGTCAAATTTTGAAGAAATTTCCTCCGATGGTTCCTCATCATACGCTTTTATTTATTCAAATAAAACGCACAGATGTAAGGAAACAATATAACAATGCAACAAAATAGTCATATATGAAACAAAAGTGGAATCTGAGTTTCGGTCCTTACGAGGAACTGTCAGTTGATGGCTCACAATGAACAATAGTCATGATGTACTCACATTTCAACACGCACTTGATATAATCTAGCGTACATAGCGTTACTAATTTGTCGAATACACATTCGTTATCATTCTATACTATCTACCCACAAATATGTGAATCTATCCACGAGTGCGAACCGCCCAAATAATAAACAAAGCGTAGCAATTTCCAATGTCGATCAAAATGATCAAAACAAAACACCACGCATCTGTTCTATCATTTACTCAAACATATAGTCATCTTGCTGCAGTAGAGCGGTCAGTGCACCAGAAACAGCACGTGTGCGTAAGACAATCAATAAGTGCGTGAAAGTTGAGTGCAAGTGTACACACTTTGCGCCCTGCTCGACGCCGGGTGACTAAGGCTCAGTCATAAAGTATTTATGAGGGCGCAGACCTGCCAAGCTGTGGCGTGTAAGTACACCGGCGGCGCCAAAAAACTCGGTGCATGAGACAAAACCTTCATAGGCGAAGCGAGAGATAGGCGAGCTTGCAGAGCAGAGTCCAATTCGTTGATCACGGGCATCGGATGATGACGGCGTCGACCTCCTCGAGCGAACCGTGGTGCGGGCCGCAAGCGCGCCGCACGACTGACGATTGCCGGTCGCTCTCGTCTTATGGTTGCGATAGCCGCAGCCCTCGCGGGGCGATCGATCGTCGCCGCGGAGATACTTGCTGGAGTGGTCGCGTGCGGCCGAGTTGCGGGGTGCCTCGGCACCGCGTGTCACGACACGCCAAGCTTATCCGCCCCGCGCACCCCCTCGCCAAAAGCGTCCGCGACTCTTTTGCTCATTTTCCTCTCGCGAGACGCTATCTCTCTGCGGCCACGATTTATTACAGCCGCACCCCCGACGCGATTTCCAGATTTTACAACTCGAAGTAACAGAATTGGACTCGTACCTGCTTTTTTACTATCCTCCCCTATTCGGTTCGGATCACTTTCTTCAACAAGTTGTGCGTATTTCTAGTCAGATCCTTGTGGAGAGTTGAGTCGATTGTAACTGCAATCTCTGGTTACGAAAACTATTCACTCGATGTATGTTCGTGAACGCACAACAAACACGCAATCGTATATAATCTGGACTATCTGTAATCTATACAATCATGACGCGTTGTAAAACTGAAAAATAAATCTTGTAAAAATACTATACAAGTATCACATGACATTTTTGGAAGTACGTCGATTCTCTCGTTGGAACTTTGACTTTATCGAATAATCTATTTTACTTTTTCAAAACTATAGCCCTGCTACGCATTAGCAGCTGTCTGATCAATTTCAGCCTGCTCCTCGTTCAGATTGCTGTAATTTGCTTCTGCGACATTGTCGTGACTGCGTGATCTTTTCATTGTTAGGACCATTATCAGACCGACGACTGCCGATCCTCCACATACGAACGTTATTACATCCTTGTAGTAATCTTCACAGTCTATTGTGCATTTGCTATAAAAAGAGAACATATCCTCATGATTTCAATATAGTTCAATCAGGAATTTCATCATACCATATATGACAATATTATTCTAAAATAAGTTCTCATTTCGATTCTCACCTTGACATGAAAAACTACTGCTATAGAGACTTTCTGACCGAGAATAATGTCATTAGCACGTTTGCTTGTTCTGGATTAAACTTTAAAATTAAGCCGGTTGACAACTACCGCGAAGAAAGACTTTTAATGAAAATTTGACCAATGAAAAGGTCGAGATCGCGCTTTCCAATAGGCAGGTAAAAGTGCAAAATCTTACAGAAATCAGTTTTGTACCGATGAAAATAAAATGAAGAATTGTAATATGTACGGATCGAAAATGGTCGAAATTCGTATTCTACATCGTGTTGATGCGTATTATTTAAGCACGTTTATAAAACTACTGAATTATCCAAAATTGTATACAGAATAATCTCGGCGTTTTAGTCATAATTTACGCACGTTGTACTGCAAGGTCATGAGGTAAAATATTATTGATGAGAAATGAAACTCACAAATACTGAATTATCATAACTACAACACCATTGGAGAGTTTATCAGCAAAACTCATTATCCCATAGATAAATGCTCCATTTTCTGTACTATGGCCAATGTAATCTGATGTTATAGCAAGACTAGTTACAAGCATCATAGATCCTCCAGTACCTGCAGAAAATATGCATGATACAACAATGATTAGAAAAAAAAATGCATTCAAGTTATTGAGATGATTCCGTTACCAAGAGTTAAGGAAACCGGATATATAAATAATCTGGCAAATGAATCTCCCTTTCCAAACCAAATACCAGCACAAGCACCTATTCCCATCAATGCTCCAATCAGATATGAGACTTTCCTTCCCAATTTTGAATTAATGTATTCGATCGATAAAGAGGCTTTGAAACTACCCATATACATGATGAAAGGAATAAGAGCAACTGCTGTAGCTGGCATCTTCAAAGTATCTTGAAGATATAAAGGTATATATGATTGTGCAAGATTGACAAATAATCGAGTAGGCATGTAAATTAGAGCAACATGGTACAATTCTACATCTGTAAATAGTGATGATGGTGGTCTGAGTTGCCTAGATGTCTGTCCTCTAGACAAGTCTCCTGAAAAGATTCAATGTTTCTATTAGAATCTTGATTTCAATAAGATACAAAAATACTTCAAGTTAATACCCAGGGGTTGATCAAAGTTAGGTTCTTTAACGAATACGTGAAAAATTATTGATGCTGCAAGTCCAACAGACATCCCTATCAAAACTACTTTTTGAAATTTCACTGCATCTTTTGGTCCAATTTGATCAGCTGGATTCTCACTAGTAATGTGTAGTACTGCATATGTTATGCAGTAAATCAGAATATTTGAGAAAACTGTGAAACTGTATCTGCAGTTGAGAAAATTCCTGGTTAAGTGTGAAGGTTCTATGTGATATTTGAGTATAATCATTTCACTTACCTTATTGCTGTGAGAGCAGTACGTTCTTCATTGGAAGGAGTAAGATCAGGAATTAATGACAGATGAGATATTTGAACTGAAGCCCAACCAAACTGAAAAATAATCACAAAAGCTGCATAATATATTAGCTGAGCCCATTGGTGGGCTGTCTGACAGCCAATGCATTCAGAGAATATGAATGGAAAGGTCCCAAGCACACAAATGGTTCCTAGAATTGCAGAATTCGTTACCAATTACTTACATTCTATTAATGGAAACGATAGAACTTCTTACCAGTCAAGTGCCAAGTTTTTCTCCTGCCATATTTACACAACCAATAGTTATCATCTTTATCAGAATGCAGCCCTACAAATGGTGTTGCTAAGGCATCAGCGACTTGGCCAATTAAAAGAATAAGTCCAGCATATGTTGGATTGAATCCCAGTATGAGATGAAAATAAAGTAAAGTATATGTGAACCACATAGATGCGCAAACATCGTTCAATACATGTCCTGCTCCATAGGCTAATTTTGATGGGAAAGTCACTCTTGACTCTTCTGAATTATACATCTTCCTCAGATGATTGATTGTCTTTCTCAATTGAATGATATTCCTCTATATTTCTCTCACCATGTCTATGATGTTAAAATCATTATTTGAAAGCAACCTTCAATGAGATCAAAAGAAAAAAAAACGAGAATCATTCAACAAGTGTCTCTCATATGAAAACAATTACAATAGCAGAACGCAAAACTAACCTAGATGGCCCTACCATGTACCATCGGTGTCTTTCCTCTTTCACGTGACTCATTCTCTCGCGTCGTTGATAAACTCACAATCGTATAAATTCGGAGATTAATTTATTTACATCAATGAAAATAAAATGTAACATTGATGAATCTCCTTATGAACTCTACAGTCACTAATAATAAGTATATCTTTGCTCAACAAGACAGTCCGTATGCAACAACCAGTAGAAATCAACATTTTGCTGTTCTCAAGACGTAAGAAGTAATCAAAGAAGAAAAAAGAATTTGTCATGGGCTGCCAGAGATTTTTATTCACAGCTCTTCTTTAGGTTAATACTAATTTTTGGTTTGAAAAATGAATTTTAATCTCTAATATAAATAGAATTAAATCTAGAAATTGTTATGGACATGGGAAAGACTTAGTCAATGTCCATCTTTGGAACACAATTTTTTAATAATCTTGCATGGCTGTTACATATTTTATCTTGGACAATATGTTTGGCTTGTTCCAACAGTTTGAATTGCATCAAATCTTTCTTGGCTTCTCATATAGACACTACTTATTAATGATTCAGAAATGTCACTCATAATGCTATCAACTACTTGGATACATCATGAAAGTATATTCATATTTACATTATTATATCAACATGAGTAGTGTTACAGTCTACATTGCATGGAAATCATGTCTAAACATATTTTAACAAAAAAGCATCAAAATACTGTTCAACTTAGTTGGAGAGTTATGGGTAAGAGCTGACTAAGAGCTTCTCACAAGTAACAACCATTGATAATGTAAACAGTACTCTCAAACAGCGAGTGACGACCTTGAATTTATATAAAATTGCCAACCAGAAAACACAAAGGTGAATGCATAAATGAAGGCAGCAATCCAGCAATTCTGTGCGTTTGCAGAAAAACCTTTATCCGCTGCTGCATAGAAACTTTCTGGTTTGTCGAATACCTCGCCCTCTAAAGGGAGATCTTCTATCAGGGCAATACTCTTCCAAAAGAAAAAGAATCCCATCAAGCCCTGCAATATTGAATATATGATTAAATTCCACACTTGATCATTCTATGGCTGCCAGCATAATTGACAATCCATTGAGGTAAGTCATGGGAAAATAATTACAAGTTGCAGCATGCCCCAGACGGAGAGCACAAGACCGCAAAGAGCATATTTGGGACCACAGATCTTCATTGTGATATCTTGTGTCACTTTGCCACAAGGAAAACTTTTACGTGATTTCCACCACAATAAATTTGTTCACTGAAACATTGTCGCAAATAAGCTGGCAGCAGGATAACTATGCACCACGAACTGCGAGATATCAGCAGACCAAGTCACATGATCACCACACTATCGATTCGTGAGCTACTTCACGTAGGTAGTACCGCGATCTTGGCAAAAAAATTCTAAAAAATATGCTTGTTCAAGGACAAATAATTTAACTTGGGCTCACACCATCCCAAAAATACCACCCTTTCCAACTGATCGCTTTTTCGTCCTGTATGAATACCTAGTTGCCAGCGATCCGTTTTTGTAAACAATCGTCGTGAAAGGTGGTGTTCTTCTTCGGTGTTCCTCTATCAAGTGTATAATTCACAGAAAGATTGCGTTGCTCAGCTTACCGGCTAAAACAATTTTACACCTCCCAGAATTAATTTCAAAACTCTCGTTATCCCGAAATTTACTCTCTTTCCAAGGAAGAAGAGCAAAATGTTCCTTGCTATCATGAGTCATTCAAATTGCGCGCTAGCTGCAAGGTCAAGGAGGAGGGAATTAATTACCAACATTTTGCACTCGTACACCGAGGAAAGGGTAAATCCCGGATGGATGAGGATTGAAAAATTTGTTTTAGCAAGTGGAAAACTGTTGCAGCACGTGGGAGCTTCAAGATATTTTTGAGGGCTAAAATGAGAAGTCGAGTGTGGTTATTTGACGTCCGCCCATGTAAACCAAAAAGGTGTACAATCCAAAAAAATTATATTTTCAAAAAGAACAATTATGTTTAAGTCCAGTGACATCATGGAGAAGAATAATTATGACAAATTTTTGTCACGTTCACATTACTAACACTTCACGTGCACTTTAACAGGTGAATCAGCTCTGAAGTTATCAACGTATGTGTCTCTCTCTCTTTCTCTCTCTTTCTCTCTCTGTTTCTCTCTCGGTTCGTCCTATGCGAATCCAACCTCGTCTTCGTCTTCGACTATCATCCGCCGGAGTCCGCCCTCGCGTTCATGCACACTCCTACACAATGAAAGCGAGAGCACATTATAGATATACTGTGCATCGGTACGTCATCAATCAGAATGGCACGCACACATGCGAAGATAAGTGATTCATATGATGCTTCCTGCTGTTGTCAGCCCTGTTGATTCATAGCAGTGCCAGTAGTGCAGAGGATCATGGTTGACCGACTTGGTTAGTTGGAATTTTGGGCGATTTTCTTTACCAATTTGTCAAAATAATGTATCGTCGATAGTGCTAGTGTCGAAATCTTTCTCTCATTCTTTGAGTTTATTTTGCTTACTTTTCAAATAGTCTGGAGAAAGATGAGTTCTACTATATTTGTCATTCTAGCACGCTCCGATTTGACAGCTTTCTCTAATGTTGTGACATACTTGGAGGCCAATGTTTTTTCGAAGCTTCGTCGTCAGTCAGCGAGATTCTATTGCTAATGATTAATTGTTGCTTTTACAGTTAATAGCGAGGCAAATGCCAGGAGAATCGCAATGGTGGAAAACTGCTTTGGCAGTTCTGGACAGGTAATTAATTTTTCACATCTGATCAAGCTCTCAATTGTCTCATATCTCCTCCCTTTTCCATTGTAAAATCTGATTTCAACTTTAATTCCTGTATTGATAACAACTGTATGTTTGTAGCCTCTTGCTGTCTCTGGAAGAGTGTTGGTTGGAGAAGGAGTCTTGACAAAAATGTGTAGAAAAAAACCCAAAGCTCGACAATTCTTTTTGTTCAACGATATTCTAGTTTATGGAAACATAGTCATCAACAAGAAAAAGGTATAGTAATAACATTCTCTCATTGAATTTCTGGCATTAAACTTTTTGCTTCATTTGTGTATTACAGTATAACAAGCAGCATATAATTCCATTGGAACAAGTCAAGCTTGAATCACTTGCTGATGATGGGCGTAAGTTTATAAATCTGACTAATGTATACCAAATGTTCTCTCACACTCATCTCTTGTTACAGAATTCCGAAATGGTTGGCTAATAAAAACAGTAACCAAGTCATTTGCTGTATATGCTGCAACGGCCACTGAAAAGCAGGTCAGCTATTCCTTCACTAAAAAATGTTCAAGATACTCTTTCCTTGCCAAATTTTAATTTATCTTTGCGCAATGGCTAATGATAGTATGTCTTCATCATTCTGAACTGTGGACAAATAATTGTACCCAGTCTTATAATTTATTTATTTATTTATTTGTTTACAAAGAATATACGGGCTAAATAGACCTTCTTAAATTATAAATACATAGGTTGGCAAGTCATATGAATATGAGGCTATCAATGTAAATGAATGTTGATTTTATCATTTACAATTAACTTACAAAAAATGATTCATTTTATGACTTCAACTTTGAATCAGATCCAATAGCATCAAATGAGACATTTTTGAGCCGAGTAAGTTCAGCAAATAAAGTTTAGATTACTAAATAACATACTTCAAGTAGAACAATAAATAAAAGTGATTGTTTTGGATTCTATCTTGAATGAGTTCAAGTTTGTTAGAGGTTGAACATGTTCACTGAGTTCATTCCAACTTCTTGTCGTGCGCGCAAGTGGGGCAAAATGAAGATGTCATTTTGTGATATTTCTCAGCTACGTTTCTGAACGTGCGAAGATTGTAAATATTTGTTCTTGGCGTGACTAGCTAGAGTGGATTGGGCCAAACTATTTTTCTATTCATTAAGTTTTTGATAAAATAACGATTAATATAATCATGCAAAGATTTGACTGAGCAAATATTGAAATCAGATGATATAGAGCTATAGTCATGATCATCAAAGGACAGAAATTTCCAGTTTCCATGAGAGTGATCTCAGGGATTTTCTTTGTATTGCCTCTAACTCATCTGTATGTACATGCTCTCAAATTTGGTGACCCGATTATATATAGTTATATACAGTTAGAGTAGAAGTTACAAGTGTTTTGAATAGATGGAATAGAAACAGTAGAGAAAAAAATCCTTGGTATTTCTCCATATGAAACCTAGGGTCACTTGAACTTTGGTATACTGTCTTAAGAATGGAACCATGCACAAAATACTCAAAGTCAGTGTAGTTTTACTGATGCCCATTTCTCAAGCTTACTTATATCTGATTGCAGAACAATCAGATATATTCAAATTTTCAAGAATAATTTGATATCATCTGCACACAATAAGAAATCACATCCTCAAAGGACTGTCCAATATTATCAATAAAAATTGGAAACAAAACAGGTCCCAGGTGGGATCGCTGCAAGACACCTGACAGAGTATTCTGATATCATATCATTCTTTTAATGAAAAAATTAATTAAAATGAAATAACACTGTTTGCAGGAATGGATGGCTCATATTACAAAGTGCATAGAAGATCTTCTCAGAAAAAGTAAGTAAAAGAAATGTATTCTCAGGAAATCAATGTTATATTATAAAATTAGTGCATTGTAGTGATTGTAATGTTTGAATCACAGGTGGGAAGAAACCAGTAGAAGTCCATGCTGCTGTTTGGGTGCCGGATAATGAAGCCACAATTTGCATGCATTGTAATAAAACACAATTTACAGTCTTAAATCGGAGGGTAAATGTTCTATTGTATCATATCTGGTTAGATGACTCATCTTGGCTTAGTCTCAACATGTTTTTTTCATTCCAGCATCACTGCAGACAGTGTGGAGCAGTAGTTTGTGGCCCATGTTCAAATAAAAAGATGCTTCTACCTGGCCAAGGGAATGGCAAAGCAGTACGAGTATGTTTACAATGCTTTGATGCTGCTAGTCAAGTTAAGGCTGCTAGACCAATAGCAGATGAAAATAAAGATCAGAGAAACTCTGCAGATAGTTCTGGGGGTGATAGCTCTGGTGATGATGATGATGCTGGCAATAAAGAAGAGAATCATGATGAGGTAAATATCTTATCAGGAGACTATAAAAAAAAGGATACTTTTTTCATACATAAAAATTAATTTTCAGCCCAAGTTTTATTCGAGCTTGGCTCGGTGAATGAAGGTGCATAGATCTGTAATTGGAGTAATTCAGACAATCTAAGTGGAGCATTCTATTTTCGATAGACCTCGATGAGTAGGCGTTAAAGATTTTCGAAATTGGTCGCCAAGTACTATGATTGCTAATCAACTAACAAACCATCCATTTCAAGAAAATATTGAATTGCCCACCTGCACAAACCGTCTAAGATTGATGATGAATTATGTGACTAGATTAGAATAATGATTCAAATTCCAAGTCGGGAAGAGTTACAATGTAATGCTTTTTATCTACTTTTAAGATCGCCACATTGTGCCTTTTCCAATCCGTAGGGACGCCAATGTTACATAGAATAATTTTATTTCTTCAAGAGAGACACAAAGGAACTAGATCTTTTATATTTTGAAATATTTTATCCAAAGATCAATATTATTCTGAGAAACAAATTTACACGCTCATTAGAATTGTTCCTAATAAGATTTGTAACTTTTCAAATGAAGTTCCGAACATTATACAACGACACTTTATAGGTAAGTCTTTACTAGTAACAGACTGCACTGAAGTGTGAGAAAAAGGGTATATTTTTTGGTTTTCTATTGAAGTAAAAATTTGTCATAATCCAAAAAGCACTTTTGTACATTGAATGGAAAATATTTGATATTTCACAATTGTAACTTTACATACATAATATATACTATACTTGATAATCTCATAGAAATCAATCTCTTTCTTAAATTAATGATGCAATAAGTCTGGAATTTATAATACATTTTGACTGAACCACCAAACTATAAAATTGATCCGCCGTTTTTTTCTCTTAATTAAAAAATCCACCGCATAGAAAAATATAAAGCATTATTTGAGTGATATCTATACATTGTTCGATTCTTCACAAGGCACAAGATCACTTCCTTCATTCAAAGCTCTCTCTCTTAAGTCATCAACTTCATGGGAATTTTTCTCATTCCTTTGTATAATTTTTTTGTACCTTTCCACTAAATCGCTCAATGAACGTCGCTTGTGTGAGCTCTTGGGCGCCTCTGTCTCATGTTTTGGATTATTATCAGTGGAGTTCATATGAGAATGCATTGAAAATGATTCCTGAGAGAGTTCTTGACTCATATTGCACGAATCCATGAGTGACAAGTTTTGCTGTCTTGTCATTAATGGCAACAAAGAATTTCCAGTACTAGACATCATCATCATGACACTGCTATTGACTACATTATAAAAGACATAATGCGTTATTTTTCAGTTTCATTTGTTATAATTTGACCATAATTTAATAAGGAACTGGCTTCATTACCTTTATTATCAGCTGGAGTTCTAGTTGAAAATATTCGAGAGTATTTATCCATATTTCTGAAGGTAGATTTGGGCTTTGTTGGAGTTCTGCGTTGAAATGAAAATTGTCTGTCACTGCTTGAATCATGTATTGAATCATCAAAGTTAATTCTGTGAGCAAGAAAAGGTTTTCTTTTGACAGAACAGACATTTTTCTGTTGGTTTGAAGCATGCCTTGAAAATAGATCCTTGTGTGCAGCTACAAAGATGGTCAACACTTTTATGAGGAATTCTTCAACTGTTATGGTCATCATACAAATTTTATTCAACTGAAATTTACCTTCCACAGGTGTGAGCTTCAAGAGATTTTGATATGGATTCTCTCTTTCTTCGTATTGATTATTCAGTTGAATAGAGGGAGAAGGCATAAATAATATCTTATTGAATTCAGGAATATTAGAAACAAACTTTTGGATGTTTCTTGTTCCAGAACTGTGTTTGAGTTCCCCCATGACAAAGGATGAAATTTGCTCATGCAAATTTTGAAAATGCTGAATAGCACACTTCATATCTTCATTGCTAATGCACAGTTGGGAATTGAATTTATTCAACTCTTCAAGTTGATACCGTCTTGCCACTAAGCCATATTTTTTTACAAGGAATTGAAAAATAGAGAAGAAATTCTGCAGGCTCAAGCTGTCTTGTTCATATAAATTGTAAGCTAGAACCTACAAAATGAAAAAGATCAAATTTTCAAAATCATAGATAGTCAGTAATGTTGATTTGTTATTTTACTCTCAATGGATCTTTTACCTGCACATCTGGTGGTAAGCTGTCACAAACAGAACGAATATTGATATGATTAAAATTCAATGCATTCAGAGTCTGAGAGTCCCCATTCAAGTTTTGGATGACATTATTTATGGATTTGAAGAGTTTATCAATTTCATTCAAAGAAGAATGCTCTATTGCCAGAGTATCAATTTCATTTGTCAAAAATCCAGTCCACACTAAAAATTATCATATTTTTTACTATAAAAGTAACATATATCATGAGAATGTATATGCGCTGTAACTTACTTGGAATTATTTCACAATCTTCAGTGAGATTCAACCTTTTTTTTGCAGCATCATTGACTGGCGCATTATTAATTATATTCTTCATTTCCTCTCTAACTTTGAGAACTTTGGCTTTTAGTTCATTTTGCTCCTGGACTTTTTGCCTGTAATAAACATTCTCTAATAAGAATTTTTTTCACATAATTCAAATCAGACAAGACAAATCCAAATATACCGCATAAAATTGTTCGCATCTGCTTCTGCATTCTCTCTTTGTTTGCGGATATTTGAGAGAGCATTTTGGTTCGCATGAGTGACATTATTTAAAAACTCCTTTGTATCTTCATGAAACATTCCAGGTTTAGGACAAAATGCAATTATAGCTTGATATTCTGCAACAGAATTTAGCTTCATATGGTATGTACTAGTTTAATGTGGGCCACTATCATAATGTAATCACTCACCTCTGGAAATGAATGTGCGAAGTACCACGAGAGAAAATTTCCACATAATTTGGATAAATTTTGTGCCTCTAGCCAGCAATAGGTGGGAGGCAAAAATTGGGGGGAAATTTATGTCTGGATTAGCACTGGCAATATCCAAAAGAGATTCTCGCACATCATTACGGAACTTGTTTTCAGTTTGTTTGTCAATAACTGGCCACTGAACCTTGCTTTTCAAAGTATCTTTATAATATATACCCAGTAAATAATAAGAAACATGAATAAAACCTTGCGTGTTAGGTTTATTGAACATGCCCTGGAACAAAATTGCGTCATGGTGAACATAAAATTATAATAAATCGAATTCATTCACAATCAATTCATACAAAAAAAAGACATTCTACCTCTTTGAAATGTTTCTTAAAATCATCATTGGGCTTAACGAAGTTTGTAAGAGTGTAAACATTTTTGTGAAACTCAGTAGGCACTCTATCCATATTTGATTTGTTAGACTACCGTTTTAAAGACTCTAATCCCGTTCTTGAACTCATTATTAGGACATTCTTGTCAAATAAAAAATACCGAAGTGTGGCGTACCCGCCGAAAACATGGATGACATTTGAACGTCTCGATTGTGTATATATATATGTGTGTGCTTCAATGCCTAAGTTGGATCTACATTTGGCACTTTGCATTTTGCAACTGCAATGCGTTCAACAGTGCTGCCTCTGCCGTTGAATAAGTGAAATAAAATTGTATGGAAGAATTGAAAATTCAAATAAAAATAAATATAAGAGTCCTCGAATCCCTACTACGAGATTTTTGAAAAATGAGATCTCATCAATCGAATTTGAGATGATAAAAACTAGGAATTTCTTGTTCAGATGAAGTGGCATCCCTCAGGCTCTCAAGTCTCTAGTGGATGGCTTAATTATCATAGAGATAATACCATTAAATACATTGAAACTAATTATCATAGAGATAATACCAATAAATATATTGGTATTATCTTTATATGATACCATTAAATATATTCGTATTATCTCATGTTAATTATAGATTACAAATTTTCAATATCCTTACATTTACTTTAAATCTCCAGACGTGCTCCACTCATGGTCAGATAATTTCTTACTGTTTCAAAACCACAAGATCTTTATGTTCGTCACCATATTTAATCAATTTCTTGTGTTTGTTCCATGTAGTACAATAACGTGAGAAAAGATAACATTATCCCTGACTTGTCTCCTCAATCCTTATCATTATCCACATTTATTTTAAATCAATATTTACAATGAAACTTGGGTGAACCAAACTTTTGATATCAAATTGATCCAACATGATTTGGGCTCGACATGAAAAGCTTGGTATTTCTTCATCAAACTGTGTTTTAGGATCACTTAAACTTTCTTGACAGAGTTCTTAATTTTCACTTCAAATATATCTCACAGCAGCGAAATATAACAATAATTTTTGCAGTTTTTGTGATGAAATAAAATAAGCTAAATCTATGCAACAAAATCTAATGGTCTGTTGAACCCTCCTTTCCTATTCATGTACTGTCTATATTTCCGTTTCAATATAACATGGACTGCACCTGCATCATTCCCTTCAACTTTTTTACCCTTGGTGGTATCAAAACCACAGAAACCCATTATTTTCATCATTTCTCGCTCTTCTGGAGACTTGCCCATGAGGTCAGCTTCAGATATAGCAGGTCTCTCAGTATTCTTCACTTTTGGTCTACTTGAACGAATGTTGTCTCGTGATCTTGATCTACTGTATGACCTTCTGTGTCTATCACGGTCACGGTCATGATCTCTTGAGCGATCAATATCTCTGTCACGGTCCCTTGATTTCACTCTATCTCTATCAACAGATCTGTAATTGGAATATTAAGGTATCTCACTGAATAGTCCTGTGATGTCTTTACAGATAATCAAGATCCCACAATCGGACTGATGGGTCTTTGATGGAAAAAGCCTCAGAAATGGCCTTGCGTTTCCATGACTATATTGACAGCTACCAAATATACTGCTTTATTAATTGAAGTTCATACTTCAGAAGGGAGTTCATAACTCATACCTTCGTCTGCGTTCTCGAGATCTCCGTCTTCGACGATCTCGATCTCTGTCTCGGGATCTCTCACGTCGTCTACTGGGAGATGGAGAGCGGCTCCTCCCCATGAGTGACTTATTTAGGTGGTCAAATTTGAGTGAAATTAATGGTCTTCGAAAATTAACAGAATCAAGAGAAGAGTTGACAAGTCGTGTTGGACGATATGTTTACCTCGACGCGTCTTTTCTGTACCAGACAGTACCACAACACAGTACCAAATGCTGTACCTAGATGGATTTTCTCCGATAATTTTCGTCTTTTAGGCCGCAGTTGCAATGAACAGCTAAGTAGGTATATATGAGGGAAATGTCGGGAATGTGATCGCGACTGATTCTTGCTGTTGACTGTCTATAGTAGATCTCGATACTCAGAGGTGGATGGAACAGACGACACACCGCGCGGCAGAACCCCACGTCGACCACGCGTTCGCGAATCGTGATACCTAAGCGAAACTGTTCTGCGCTAACCTCGATATCGTTATTTGTTTATAATTCTACAAAGTAATAATTATATTTTATATTGGAAGAATGAAATGGTGAATTATTGAAGTGGTCTAGAGCATAATTCAGACAAAATAAAAATGAAGAAAGAAAGCCCTGTTTCACTTTTACACAAAATCCATCAGTCAATTAAAGAATGCACGAAAAAACCTGAAGCATTTCTAAGGTATTTTGAAAAACTTATGATTTTCTAGTAGTACACAAGAATATAATCCCGATCATATTTATCCCTTTCAGTGTCCAAGAACAAACATTCCAAGATTTGAAACATGCCACAAAAGACTTGTATGATTTAGCAGTAAAATTGAAATCTAGTAAGACTTCAAAATCATCTGCATTATCAGAACTCATTGTTGATGGTTTTGACACAGAACAGATTTGGCAGCAGCTTGAACTCGAAAATAATGAAGAATTTAGTAGATTAAGCTTAGGGAAACTTTCAAAAATACTCGCAAAGAAGGACAATTTAGTTTTACCTCTGACTGTTGATCAGAAAGTGAGAGATGATGACTACCAAGAAAATACTTCAGAAGAATCTCAACTTTCAAATTCTGATATTGACACAGATGGTGAAGAACAACAATTAGACCATAATCATTTTCAGGATAAAAGTAGCGTAGTTGAAGTTGGGAAGATTAAGAAAACAAAGAAAAAGAGAAGAATCACAGAGGTTGATGATAGGTTTTTTAAATTGGATGACTGCCATGAATTCCTAAATAAGGAAGATAAGAAAGCCATTAGTGAGCAGTCTAAAAAAAGTGATGATTCAGATGAAGATGAAGGGTCAATTGACTTGTTCAACAGTGTGATGGAATCTGAAGATGAAGGGGAGGGTGATCTAAAATATGCCGATTTCTTTGATAGCCCTGATGATTCAAATGATGAAGAATTAGATTCCCAAGGTGAAAATAGTGGGTTGAATGTAATGAATGAATCTGATGAAAGTGCCTGTGAGAGTAAAGATCAAGATGATGTTGATTTCCAGAATCAAAATTCTGATAGACAAAGAAAAAGAGTCAAGTTTGATCTTCTGAATGACTCACACGGATCAGATCCAGAATCTGATGAGGAAATGGATCATCAAAAACAAAGAAATGAACTAGAGAGTACCCAATCATCTCTGGAAGTCAGGCAAGAACGATTGAAGAAAAGAATCAAGCAATTAGAAGAAGAATCTATATCTCAGAAACCATGGCAGTTGATGGGAGAAACCAGTGCTTCATCAAGACCTCAAAATTCACTTTTAGAGGAGTTTGTAGAGTTTGACACTGTATCTCGGCCAGCCCCTGTAATGACTGAGCAGACTACGATGAAATTAGAGGATATCATCAAAGGAAGAATTAAGGACAAAGCTTGGGATGATGTTGAAAAGAAATTCAAACCTGTAGAGACACCAATGGACTTCAAGAAGAAGTTGATTATGAATCAAGAAAAAAGTAAGGAAAGTTTATCTCAAATATATGAAAATGAATACGTGCAGCAAAGAGAATCCTTACTCTCAAATGGAAAGGAGCCAGAAAAAGAAGAGCCTCCAGAGCACATTGAAATTAGAGAAAGAATGCATTCTTTGTTCAGGAAGTTAGATGCTCTCTCAAACTTCCATTACACGCCGAAACCTGTAAGATATATATTTTGTGATATTTGTTATTGGTTGCAATGCTATTTTATAACTTCCCTTTTCAGGCAAAACCAGAAATTAAAATCGTGAGCAATGTTCCTGCGGTGACCATGGAAGAAGTTGCACCAGTAGCCACAAGTGATGCTACGTTACTTGCTCCTGAGGAAGTTGAATGTAAGTATTGGAAAAGACATGCAAGCAGTGAGCATTCATACTATTCGGAATTTCACTCATGAATCGTTTTCTCACCTTTCAGCTAAGCAAAAAGGAGACCTTATTGGAAAATCGGAAAGAAGTAAGACAGATAAGAAACGAGAAAGACGTAAAAAGAAACTCAGACAGCATTCGAGAGCTCTTAATGAGAGTAAAAAATCTGATGAAAGCGGGAAACAGAAGAAGTCTTTGAAAGATAAGATGTTGAAGAAGAAGTTGACCGGACGAAACATCATTCACGACGATGAGTCAATACCTAATCAAGATAAAAAATCCCTGAAATCTTCTACAGCGTTCTTTTCGCAGCTGCAGAATCAAGTAAAAAGCAGTATCAAATCGAAGACTGCTAGTTCTGCGCCAAAGAAAAACACAGATACGTTATCCGCGAAGAGGTTGAAATTATAGACCATGCATCTGTTCGCAAAGAAATTTGTGAAGAAAGCCAAATTATAATGAAACAAAGTTGTAAATATAAAAAGTAAATCTCCTAACGAGCTGATTATCATCCTTGTGGTTGTAGAATTTTTGGTTTCTTTCAATTCAATTTTATAGGATCGTACAAACAAATGAGTTACTTTTGTTCTTGATTTGGAACTTTTTTGTTCGATATTTCATTCTGGTAATGCTGGGGTCTCTCCAGGATAAATCCGAAAGTCGAGTGTTGCACGGTAGATTAGACAGTCCGTTTCTTCAGCAAGTGTCGTACAGATGATCTCAGCTCATGAATCGGATCATTCCGCCGAAGCCCACCGCCGACGGTGGAGTGAAACGTGGAACCAAGAATTTTCCAATAACGGATTTCCAAACTACTCTTTAGTTGCCAGTCCTTGGCGATCGAATGTCGAAATATTTATGACGTTTTTCCTTAGCCTCATAAAATATTTTCATCGCTTTTTTATAAAAGAATTAAAATTAATAAAACGATGTAGATACATACTAGTCTCGGAGTTTTCTTATTTTCACGAGGTGTATTTCAGATCCAAGACTTGTACAGGGGTAAGATTGAAATCCAACTTTGTCTTCCCAAGATTTGTAAGGTTGACAAATGTTCACTATTCTATTATTCTCTGCCAACATCTCAAATATTTTAGGTGATATAAAGAATGTCACCATGTGACGTTGCGGTAGGTCTCATACTTGCCGCAAGTACGCACTGCGCATTTTGATTCAACTGGTCGGGACTTTCATTCCTTCTTTTCCTGATGTGGTACTCGCCGAGGAAAATAATGCAGTCACATCTAATTCAAGGTTCATATATTTTCTTAAATGATATGCACACTAATGCGGCTCAATTTTTTCTATTCACTTGTATAAAATGCCTATCTTACTATTAGAATTACATTCGAGTATACCTCAACATGACACTATACAAAATTAGTGAAGACTAATTCCTCTTATTAAATTTTTTTACAGAGGCGTAACTTTCTTCGTCAATTTTTTGATACAATCAGTAGGGTCACCCTAGTGATGCAGCTTCTTCTAACTAATCTTCGACTGAAATCTTTACTCATTTACGTGTTTACAGGCTTAGGAAAATTATAGAACTTGAATTAGTAAGCTACCAGTCAGTATCATGGCTCACCTATCGAACCATACAATATTCTTTCCTAATTTGTCATTCAAAATTCGATTATGATCTGCGCAGAAACTGCATAGTTGATATGTATGTAAAATCAGAAAAAGTCCAACTGCGTGCTAAATTCACATATATCAGAAGAAGAAATCCTCTCCGCTGTTCTTAATAAATAATCTCGGTGTGAGATTAAAATAATTGCACTGTTCATAGCTACACATGTACTTATACTAATGAAATGGGATACAATTTGATAATTTAAGCCTATTTTTTCTTTAAAAACGTGAGTAAATTCATGATTTCTATCAATGCTAGGTCTCAATCATTCGTTCCGTAAATGATCGTCTCGCTTGTAAGTGTGAGCATTAGGCGATCTGTAGCGCTAATTTTGGTATGCTAGACGTGTAATGCCTATCAACTCACTCTATAATACTTCAATAACATAGTCGATCCGTATAACAAGAAATTTTTTTTTCCATGATTTGAAGGAGTTACTAAAGATGCATAAAAGAACAGTGAAATTGAAAATTCGTTTCAGAATACAATGTATGTTGAAAGAGTATCATCATTTGCAACTATTTTCATCTAGAACTCTAACGTTGATCTGATCGTGGTTGTAAAACCGTGTACAAGACATTCATTTATAATTGTTGATATCGGCGCTTCAAACCTTGATTATCGTTACGGGAATAATATTATGTCTTGGGACACTGAAACTAAAGAGATAGCGTAGAATTAATACGTTTTGGTTTGTACCTTACGATAAAGTTGAGAATACTCATGAAAACAAAGTTAACATACAACATGATGTTCGCTTCAATTACGAGCCTCTTTGCAAATAAATTCATTCAAAACTCGCATTAAACATGCTTAGTTCTTGGTCTTGGAACATTTGAAGCATTTCAGACAACTCTTGAGTTTGCGGCCCAGGAGCCCCAGTTGCTGTCGGATGCGGGGCTTGGGGTTGTCCGCCTACTTGCGCGCTTGGTTGTCCACCTGCATCGGAGGTAGGCCCTTGATGCTGTTGCTGCCCTTGCCAATTCCACATTCCTATAACGAATGCAATTGGTCAGAGAAATTTTATACTCAATCCAGTGGCGGGAAATTTTCTCGAGGCGAAGGGCGAATCGGAATATCATTCATTGAGGAATATTATTGGATTGAAGAATTACCTGTGTTGTTATTAGGCACTGTGGTAACCGCATGATATGGAGTAGCAGGCGTTCTGGCTCCACTGCTTAGCTGAGTATACGTCGGGCCACTTGGCGATCTTGATGGACTCGATTGACTATACTGGTAACCTTCGCAAGAAACTGGCTGCTGCTGCAATATAAAATAATTGTAAGAAACGACAAAATTTGGACGAGACTTGCTACTCGAGTATGATCAGTACCTGCCGACCAATCGTGGACCAATTGCCAGCAGCTTGTTGAACACCTGGGGTGGGTGAAGTATTGGCTGCCGATTTCTGAATTCTATTCAAAACCGACGGGGAAGCGTTTTGTTGTCCTGGAGATCCGTATGCAATGGGTGACTGAGTCGTCTCGTAACTCTGGTACACGTTTTGTGTGCTTGGAGGCCGAGCCTGTTGAGGTGGAGGTGGAGGCGGGGGTCCTACAAAGAAGTTTTTGTGAACTATTTAGCAAATTACTCAAGAAGCAAAGTGAACATTTCAGTGAGCTATTATAAAAATTGATCATTGATAGATCTCTTTTTGAAGGGAAAACTAATAAACCAAAGAAAAGATCAATTGTAGCATCTCGCGGATATCAGAATCAGACGGTAGAGAACAGTAAAATTCAAATCAGTTATTATTCACGAAATACAGTGTATTCGAAAAATTGAAACCACGTTTACTAGAGATTGAGTTGTGAGAAATATTAACCAAAGTATTCATATTTCTAATGATAAACAACGTATTCAGCGAAAAGCATTATCGGCAGCATTTGCAAATGCATGCAGATGCGACAGCATGACATTTTTTAACCACGAGAATAATCTGTTATCAATGTTTACCAGCTCCAGGCATGGCTGCTGGATGTTGCATCATGTGGTGAGACGCCGTAGCAGGATACATAGAATTACGGGACGGATGTCTGTCCATCGAATAGTCCAGGCCTGGCTGCCCGTAAGCAGATACAACTTCGTTTTCGGGTGGACCCTGGGGATCGCCCGGACCGCTGCTACCACCATGCAACGATCTAAAAACCAGCAAGAACGTCAATTACCCTCTCTCATTGCGAGTAAATATGTGATTTAGACAACAAATCAAGTACTGACTTTGCGGTCGTGTTGGTGCAGACTATGTACTCTATTTCCTCTGTGTAAGGGTTCAAGAAAGAGAATGCAGAAGTCCTCAGCCATACCCAATCGCGGCTCTTGGCTCGAAATCTGTACATGACCGACAGCACTTGTCCCTTCAATTTCAGTACTGCAAGAACGGGAAAAAAGATGGTCAAGTTATGGGAAATGATCTGAGCAATTGGAGCCATAGATGTCGATGTCATTACCTTGCTCGAAACTTTCGCGCATATGCGTGTGGTCCTCGGGGTGGAAGAACTCGTAACAAGGGTGACCAAGGAGCTCCGATGGAGTGTAGCCCAGGATAGCACCAACCCTCTGGTCGACGAAAGTGAACTTACCCTCCACAGAGTGGCGAGAAATGAATTCTGAAGCAAGAAATAAGGGAATGAGTATCGAACCGGGACAAATTAGTCTCAATCCTTATTCGGAAAGTAGACTCAAAGTCTTTAGTCTGTGTGTTAAAAACTGCACTGTGAGACTACCTGAGTGAATCGACTGAAAGAAGCTCAGAGACGTTTTTTGATTAAGAGATGCAATAAGTCGTAGTTTCGACTAATTGCAGTGGAAATTGATTAGTTACTGCGAACAGGAAGTATAAATAGCACAAATTTTCTTTGTCGGAATCACATTTTTCAGATGAAAATTGATATTGAGCAACTAATATTTTTTGGAAGGAGTTGGAAATTTCGAGAGCCCTATCCGTTCAAATTGTCAAGCTAAAATCATAAAAACTGACTATAAATACAAAAGTTATGAGTATCAAAGTCCAAGTTTGTTTTTTGTAGATTATTACCATTATTACTATTAGATCCGGCAAGATCATTGGTGTTGGGTGTGCTGGTGACTTGAAGTCGGCCGATGGCAACGAGGCAGTAGTGGGTGGATACGTCGTCGCTGACGCCGTCGGGTCCACCTGGTACACCTCCGCGATCCGCCATTCCCACACCTGTGGGTACACACGGGGGAACAAAATCACCTAAGCACCATGAAACACACCATGATGAATGTGAGACACATTTTTGTCTTCAATTTCATCATTTTTCATCATGTATCACCGGCGTCATAATTGCATTGTACCGACTATATCGAAGATAGACTATTCAAATTCAAGAACTTCAATATAAACCATGAGAAAATTACATCGATACCATCTTTACTCTAACGAGTATGCATACATAGGCAGGAATCGTCATAAAAAAAATGTCCAAGGAAGTATGCGGCGAGTGATATTCTCCTACAAAATCTCTTCGTCAGTATGAATGAGAATGAGATACATAATGGAATGGTAGCATCGTAAGGAATTCAATCGGTAAAAACTCTCACAAATTGATCAGAGGCAGGAGCTATGCTCTACATCGAAGCGAGTATCAATGCAAGGGAGCTTATCAGAGCGCGCGTAACGATCGACGTCTAGCGGCGATTACAAAGGACAATGACGCGTTGCACGAGGCAACGAGATATACATTCGCGCGTCCCTCGCCTGACACTCGCTCGTTGTCGGTGTCGAAATATGTCGGGGCCAGTTAACAATATTGCATTTTTTGCCGCCCAGGCTGCCTCGATGTCGGTCATGATCGGTCATTGCCGATCTGCTGCGCTCTATTACAATATATGGCGAAAGTAAGCAGGCGTTTTCAGAGGCACTGGTTAAACGCGCTCTGCGTTTGGAAAAGCTCTTTTGACGCAGTGCATGGATTTGACGAGAAGTTGGAAGATAAAAAATAGTGATACCAACCGGTGGGTGGCCAATTTTTTATGTATCCGGTGCAGTGGACGACGGCGTAGCTTTGGCCATCGCGGGCAGGTGGCCCGAGAGAGTTTCGTTGCTTCATTCGCTGCAAGCCGTGAGCCGCGGCCATGTCGCCGCTCGTCTGCAGATTGCCCACCTTCATGCGGCAGATGAAGCCTCGCCTCGAGCCCATGCACAGCCGCACCGACGCTGCAATGATGGAATAATACAGTTTATGGTACTTTGCGCAGAAGACGATTCTATCAAATGGAATTTTGTAGGACATCTGCTGTTGCTCGATTTTCTTGAGTAAATTTTAATTCCTTCTTGTCCCGACTGATAGAACTTGCTGAAGAAATGAACGCCGTGTTGGGCAGGAAAAAAAATCTTCGCACAATTTGAGATCTCTCGACCGCCACATTTCAATTTATCTACATTTTTTTCATCGTTGATGGTAACAAGATGGGCGATAGAATGCGAGATCGAGAAGCAAGAATCTGCTCAAAGTACTCGAGACTCTTTTCGGCCATCACGCGACGAGCTCATTTGATGCGGTAAGGCGCTCGAGAATGCGAGCCTGATTACGGAAACAATGAAATCGCATCTCGTCTGCACGCGTGTTTACAACAAATGCCGAGACGTCGTGGTTACTCTCTTCCGATGCTGGCTAATTTGCATTTCAAATAGCCGTACTCAAGTTTAAATTGAGAGCCATTCAGTTTTTTTGCTTGACCACAATTCAAGAGGCTAGATTCTCTTGCGTAGAGTCATTTTTTATCCAGCCTGTAAGCTTTTCCATGCTCAGAATTGCATTTAGGCACGACGAGGCTTTGAATTCGTGCGTACAAGATTACAATGACGAAAAACCTCGATAGTCTGATGTGGCCCATTCCATGGCAAAGATTACGAAATTTGTTCTCGTAAAAATACATTTCACGTGATTCATCGTACACCTGACACACTGCAAACATACATGATAAATGAGTCTGAATTCGATTTCTCAGATACCGAAAGTTCGTCGTGTGAGTACGCATTACAGTCAACACCGTAGCTGAGGAAATGATAACTATTGATACGAAGCTGATCTCCCATTCGTTTTTCAAATTCACAAAATGCGTACAATTTTATTCGAGTTCCACGGAAAATTTTTAATTGACGGCCTTTTCTAATAAATAGAATTGAATCATTTTCTAACGATTTATGGTAAGAATTCTGATCGGTTGTATTTTGGGATGAGAAAAAATGGGAGTCACTTAACCGGAGTGAAGTGAACGCTACGTTTTTCTGACGATTGAATAGAGCTAAATTATATGTTGTAATTTTTCGGGAGATGACAGTGTGGTATCAATATCCTGGATTGCGTGTGAAAAACTCGTTTCACTGGATCGTGGACCGGGACTACTTTATCCTGCAATCCGGCCAACGTAGACGTACATTTTTGACTGATGCATCGTTGAGAATCTTGAATGGCCTCAAATATTTGAAGCCTCGTCGTTTCACCTTCAAAACAAGTCCGTGTTGACACCGCTGACTCGAGCAGGTTCAAAATTAGGCCAAACTCGGGACAGGGAGCAATAAGACTCGACTGAGAGGTGGCTTCAGAGCGACGAATCGTAGAAAATACGTGGATTGGACTTGGCGAGTGCGGGGAAACGAAGAAAGAGAGCACTCACACTGGTGGCCCTCCTTCTTGACG
Organism: Eretmocerus eremicus; assembly: GCA_030522705.1. Lineage (NCBI taxonomy): Eukaryota > Metazoa > Arthropoda > Insecta > Hymenoptera > Aphelinidae > Eretmocerus > Eretmocerus eremicus. The sequence continues at coordinate 4,840 of JAPYYZ010000041.1, read as the reverse complement.
GTGCCGGTTTTGAGATCGAGCACCCGGCCCGCGTGCTGGGGCTCGGCGGTGCTGAGCTGCTCCCTGACCTTGTCCGCGTCGTCGGGGTGCACCTGGTTGTACAGGCTCGTGCCATACCAGTCGCTCTGCGAGTAGTTGAGCACCGGCGCGACCGAGTCCGACACGTAGATTATGCGCCCGGTGTCGCAGCTCACCACGAACAGGAAGCCGTCCGCCGCCTCCAGGATCAGGTGCTTCAGCTCCTGGTCCGTCAGGAACGACGGCTTGTACGTGCCGTCGGCGCTTGTGTTGCCCGTACCTGTAATCATCGCGAGGTCAAGCATTATTTTCACTGCAGAGATCGTTCGACAAAGTGCGATGGGCGAGTTCATGTGCTACCGGTTCGTCTGATTCAATGAGAGAATTTGCTGGAGATAGTCGCTCTTCACTCTGAGAACACGGATTAATCCAGCAGGCATTAAATGGTTGGTCAATTTTTGAATCACATGCTGTGATAACATTCATGCGACTGACTTGATTCTATAAAACTTGGAATGAGGGTTGAATTTTCCCTGCGAGAATCGGATTGGATGAAATTTTTAATAAATCATGATTGACAAAATTATGAGAAAGTCGGACTCTTTATGAGGTAAAATTACCATCTTGCGTTGACTAATTTCATTTTGTTAAAAGCTTCCGTCTCCCAAACCCTAAATAAAAAAGGGGCGAACTACGTCGAATTTGAACAAACCAGAGAAAGATTCTTTTTCAAGATTACGATCAGGTATACCTGATTTACCTCCACACGTATAAAACGCCAGTCTCCGTAAGATACAATAGTTTTTCGTGAAATCGTGATATCTCGGCTTCCAGACATTCCAATGGGATGTACCTTAGCTCATTTTGCAGCACTTATAGACCCCTTTGAATGCTTTGAGTTTACATAAAGGGACAATTTCCAATATGGCGGGAACAATTCCAAAATAAAAGGAGCACGGGCCTAATGAGGCTCACTCATCTTTTTCTTGTGATTCACTAGTAGTAGAAACTATCCAAAATCAAATTTTGCAATTGAAAAAAAAAAATTGAGTGAAATAAACATTGTGCCGTTGCTTTCATCATCACTTTTACCAAACAGAGTAAAAAGTGAGGAATGGCAAAAATCGACATATTGTTCTAAAATAAAAACACGAAAATTTTTTCTAGATCGATCCAAACCACTCATTTCCTCATATTTGAAAATAACAAACGTAGAAAAACGCGAGGTAAGGTCTGGAACTGCGTACTTTTAAGATCTTGCGTGAGGGCAAATTCAGTCAACGTATAACGAATAAAACAAAATGGTAGCTTCAATAATCAACTGATCAACACAACACACACCTTAAGTCAGTTCCACTGTTACGAAAGCAAAGAATATGTGCATGGAGCATTTAGATTGTATGAAAGGCGTTCCTGAAATCGAGCTAGAAAGTATACGTTTGAAGCCTCCGCGAAGCTGATTATGATTTACGAAAATTTATTAACATAACTGGATACGCAGTTTAAGCTCTTTCGAATTCGTTCTGCATTGAAAAATACTAAATAGCTAACTGAAATAAAAAACTTGAGGACCACAAGCCGGTTCAAGAATTATTTTTTGCATCTTGGTGTGTCAAAATGCATCTACGCAGAAGTTGTTCTTGCCCGGGTACTCGTTATTTCTTTTGTGGAAAATGAAGAGAGGCTCTCATTATTCTTCAATTTTCTTCAAAACACACGGAAAGATGTGACTTTGAACGCTTTTAATTCATCTGAAGTTCAACTCATTCAGCCTAGAGTCTTGTCAAGCATTAATAATTTAACAAACTTAGAACTCCTACGGAAAATAGGAGCGAAGTGTGCATGTTCTCAGAGAATAGCAAGCATTCGTCTCCATGGGAATTCGAACAACGTGGAGTGACTACATGGTAAAGGAGTGTACTCGTCACTTTGAATTACGTAATTACAAGAATGATCAGGAGTTTTTGTCGGTGACAGAGTCGAATAAGCGAAATCGCCTAGTTTATCTAGTAATGATGCAGATTCAAGTGGTTATGTTGCCGTTTAATTCGGAGATAAATGATACTGAAACAAGTTCTCTCGATAACATTGGGAGTCAGAGTGGAGTTTCAGGATGGAAGTGACAGATCCATTACGAGCTCGCTGTGGCTCCGAGTCTTGGTCGTGGGCCAGGTCCCGTTACTCTCCATGCAACTCTGAATTTAAAATAATCCGAGAGGCGCTTACGAACCGGGACGAGAGGAAGAGAGGAGGGCCGCGGCACCCGGTCCGCAACACCCGCGCTGTTCTTGCTCGTCAAACAGTGGCAAATCGAGGAATCCGCGCCAGAATGAGATCGGCGCGAATGAATCGTGGCCGTCGATCATTCACGGCTCATTATCGGCCCCGCAATCGCGTCGCAACGACGACACAGGGGAAAGATCTGGATCGAAAGAGCGCGCGTGGCGCTTCGACAACTTTTCATTATTAATTCGCTCGCGGTCACGTACGCGCCCGTTGATCACGAATAAGCGGAGCAAGCCGCGCCGCGATCTCCCTCTCCGTCCGATTTCGTTGCTCTCGGCGTGTCTCGCGTACTTGCTCTCCGGTCGCAATACGACGAGAGAGCGGGCGGCCGCGAGCTCCCGGTCCCGCTGACGGGGAAACGCGATCGTCGGAGGGCGCGCATCGCGCTTAATAATATTATATGGGCTGCCAGATCGCCTTGCACCTCTGCGCCGAGAACACGCAGAGCGGTGGAAGAGGATCCGGGGCTCGCGCTCGCGCATACATCGGGCCCGCGAGATTGGAATCGGGCCCGCTCCGGCAGATGATATCGGGCCTCGCGAGCGCCTCGCTCTCGGCGAGTTCCCAGAAGGCGGCCCATCTCGCCTTTTCATCTCGAGTCGCATGGGGCACGGGCGCACAAATATATACGTGTGTGTTGTACTCGCGGGCGCGGGAGAGAAAGAGCGAGATTGACCGGTGAAATGCCCTGTTGATCGCCGCGGCGCGCGATTTGTATTCAGGCGCGATTGTCGCCGTAAACAAGCCGGGCCGCGAGCGTACTCGCGCGCGGGGCGGAAGCTGCCTGCGTCCCTTGGCCGGGCCTTTGTATTCGTCGCGCGGCGCATCCGGCCGCTTTTTATTACACATATCAAAACGTCCCTCTCGCGCAGCGGCACAAGCTCGCTCTTTCTCCGCGGCCACTACACTCGTCTGCGAGAGGTTCCCGAGGACGGGCCGTCGCTTTTTCTTTTCGTCGATTTGCATCGCGTCGTCGCGCGCGGACGGGCGGCTGGCTCACCTCGGAGGGCCTTCATGTGGGCGACGGCCATGCGCAGGATGGTGAGCTTGTCGGGCTTGCGGGCCAGGGCCGAGCAGGTCGGCACCATGTCCGACAGCTCGGTTATGTACGCCGTCATCTTGTTCCTGCGCCGACGCTCGATCTCGCAGTGGTTCTCCCGGCTGCAACACAACATCAAATCATATCGGTCACTTTTTATATGATTCACATGCATTTCATCATTTTTATTGCCCGGCGCGAGACTTAGCACCCATTTCCAAAAAGCCCGCTCACTTTGAAACACCCTCCGGCCCTTTTGATGATTGATGTCATTAAACCTTTCTACGCGGAAATATTTCCGCACGTAGAAATTTTTTTTAATTGTAAAATGTTATTTGGGTCAAAACTAGCTGAAAAAGTCAAAATTTTAGATTTTCCAAATTTTTGGTATCTTACCTCTAGCAGGCGTATGCAACCAAACATCCGAATAATTCTCGTGGGATTTTAGTTCTCGAGACCCAAAGTAATTATCTGAATTTTTTCAGACTTTTCGTCGTGTGAAAGTTACCATCAACTTATTGTTATCCAGTATGTCTTCTCTTGGGGACATTCTTGTAGAAAGGTTTAATATTTAAATGCAAGAGTCTAAATGATGACGAAATGACAAATTAATCATTCTTCTAAAGAGTTGAGGTTTATCAACATTTATTCGTGTAGTATTGTATTCCTCCTGCGTCCAGGGAATTTCCCGGGTTTCATTTCAGAATCTCATGGTGAACTCAACTCAAGTTAGCGAGAATTATTATAAAATGCGCTAATTTGGGTGGAAATGTGGGTAGAAAAAGTCAGAGATTTGATTTGATTCTCTCAAGCCAAGTATCTAAAACATATTCGCGAAATAATTCTTGATTGACTGATAAAAGCTTCCTATCAGATAAGATCCAATCTAAATGCATTATCGGATTAAGTTTACCGGCAGAATGATAAGATCGGCGATCAAAACATTGATAAAACACGAGAGTCTGACGAGGGGCGCCAAAATACTCTTATTATCACGTGTGACCCCGCAACCACGTAAATTTCAATTACTCGATCCAAGGCAGTTTAAGATTCAATTGATCAAGGAAAAATTGAAGATTCAAGCTTAAAGAAATGGCTCGATTTTCCCACCCACGTAAAAGAGCGCACGTTGGAGTATCCGGGTAGACCCTACAAGGGTCAAGCAAAGCGGCACCGAGGACACGTGGACGTTGGACACGGGGCTCGATTGTCTCCCGCTCTCGCGGTTGCACGTCCGGAGGCTGCGCGGCGTGTATATTGCGCGCGCGAACCGCGCCGGGGTCACGGCCCCACGCGAGCACCGCAGGCACCATGCGGCCGCTGCGCACCGTTGCATTCGATTTGTGCATCGGCTGTACGGGTCCGATCGGCGACCCGAGCCCGAGCTCGGCTCGGCGCCGGCGGGCTCGCTGCCCCCCGCGGTCTCTCATCAGCCGAGCTTTCGTCGTCCGATGCGAAAAAGAAACGAGCGAACGTCGGGGACACGCCGTAAGTACG